>JNET01034326.1:0-11491 GCA_000697455.1 Basidiobolus heterosporus B8920 | reverse complement strand
GTTTGCTATGTAAAGATGCATCCAAGGTGGCCCCCTTTTGTCGTGTGCGATCAAGTATATTCAATACAAGATTGAGTGTCATTTCCCGTAGTCGATCGTTTGTAACAAAGAACCATTTAATCAAAGATGGCAACGATGCTTTCAATGGCTTCGCGGTTAATGCTGCTCCTTCTTGAAGAGTCACGCCTTCATATCGATCGTGGAATCTCAATATAGCCATTGTAGCATTAAAAACCGCGCTAATCGTTGCAATAACATCGTCTTTACGATATTTCTCTGCCCAGCTTAAGCCCCATTTAAAGGCAACCTTGATGGCATCCCAACAGCAGTTCCACAGCTTAATCATTATCTCCCCGAAGTCACTGGAAGTCAAGGATTCAATGTCTAAAGGTCCTCCTTGTTCTTCGCACGCAGCCAATATGATTTCATGAATAAGGTCGAAAAGATCATGCGCATAACTATAAGTGTTACAACCACTGCGAGTAAGGATCGAGAACTCTTCCAAGACTTCAACGATGGAAGTCAGGCAGCTATCAGGCTGAAGCGCGAAGAGTGCTCGCAAGGATGCGGCCTTGTTATCTGCGTTCAGGGCTACACCTACCATGACATATCCTGTGGATCTGAGCTCAGGGTCACAGGAGATTAGAAACCTTGTGAGGGCGCTGGGAACGCCATCACTCTGAAAGAAACTCTGAAGGTACAGCTCACTGCTCTCAGAGAAATGAGCAAGATAATGGTGTGAGAGTGATCTTATAAACTGGACACCTTCTACAACAAAGGGATTGATACTATCTGGCGCAGCATTCGGAAGCGTTTTGATCAACTCGGAAAGATCGATTAATGATATCCTCGAAAAATAGTAGAAAATCGCTTGATGTGTGAGTTGGTGTAACCGAGATGGATCCCTGCTGCAAAGTATTGACCAGATCCGTTTACACAGTTTCATCGGCCTGCTGTTTTTATCAAGGGGCTTGTTCTGACAAGCATAGAGATACGCCTGATAGAGCAACTCGACATCGTGCTTGATGGTTAGTTCAAGGATCTGCAAGGCATATTTTTGAACGTCTTGGATCGGAGTAGCCAGTCCTATGGAGCAGTCTACGATGTGGTTTCCATGAACCTCGATGAGATGGCTGGTGGTTGGAAACCCTTCGTCATCACAATAAGGAAGCAGCAGAGTTACGGCGACGTCTTTACAATAAGTTCTATATTCGTCGGGATAGGCTGGGCTTTGAAACGCAGTAAAGAGTGCATTCACTATTCCTATCAAGAGCTCATTCCAAAACTTGGTTTCTCTGAATGATTCGATAAAAGCTTTCGTCCATTCCAAAAAGATGTCGAGAAGTTTCCGACTCTGAGATTGGCTATGATTACTGGACTTGCTAATATACTGTATCCTTTCTACGATGTTGGAAACAAACATGGGGTTCTCCATGAGGCTTTTGTACAGAAGCATTGGGGCTCTTGCATACTCATAGCCTGCTAGTTGATACCAGACTCTGTTCTTTAGACGCTGTAGTAGAACAGAGAAAGTGCGCATCATTTCAATGAGATATTCTGACTTTACTGGAAGCTGGCCAAGTATCAGATCACGAATTTCAACTCCATTGACAGCATAGAATTGCTCAAAAGCATCAACGGTCAAAGAGGACAATAGGAGACGAAAAGCCTTCCAATGCTCGCTTCTGAACTCGGTAATATTGTATTCCAGAGTATTGAGATCGTGACCCTTGACAAGCGAGAGTACGATATTAGTGTATTCGGATAATCCCTCGAGGTCAATACAATCGATAGACGCGGGTGCTTGGCTCATGGTTTTTTGGGCCCATCGCCTTGCCCAATCGCTTTCGTGTACAAGTAAGATCAACACTCCAGGGAGCAATTTAGTCTCTAACTTCAAGGATTTTTTACGCTGAATAATTCCACAAAATACAGTAATAAATGCTTCGTCAATTTCGCTACGTTTTAGATGTATGGGAACTTTAAATATCTCAAACAGTGTGCACGTTACACGTTCTGTGATACTTTCTACTCTAACGGCATCGCCTGGCTGTTCAAGAGAAGAAAGCTGAGACATATCAACCTTGGCCAACATCAGCATCTTTGCAATACGATAAGCATCCCATTCCTGAAGTGATTTGAAAAATAAATTCACAGTGTCTTCGGAGTATTTGGTCAAGTATCTAAGAATGGTTCGATGTGAGCGAGGTTTCTTTTAGAAAAATTAGGAAAATGAGCATGGAGATACCTTGCATGGAACTGAACCTTGGTATCATGATATTCGTTTACACATTTTTTGCATGTGCTCAACTGTTCAGCCATGATATCTCGGAATTTTTGGATTGGAGGATTAGGGGCAATCGAAAACAAATGCAATAACTCGGTAGTAATAGGCTTCAAAGAAGGAGTACACCACCAGCACTTTGGGTGCTTGAGCAAGTATGCGAGGCCTCTCTGTAGTAATTCATGTTCTTTAGATTCATCTTCTTGTCTACGTACATCCTGGAGAAGTTGGTGTAAAGCTACTATTTCAGGGTCGGTGGATTCCATTCAATGTTTTAGAAATACAAAATAATCATAGAGGAGCAATTTGAAGCAGTACGGAAGAGCCTTTTGTTTATCCTCAAGCTCCAAGAAAAAAATTATGTACAGTCAAGGTGAATTTCAAAATAAATCATTTATTTATCTATTCTGCTATATCCAGATCAGCAATCGTCAGATACTAGAAATTTAGCATCTCATCGAGGGAAACATAGCCTAGATGTCAGTGTCTTAATCCATTTATGATTTAGGGTGGCGAGTGCTCGGTGGTGATGCATTCAAATTTCATGGACAAACATAGAATTCTTGGCCAGATGGCGACATTTATTAAGTGATGTAAAGAATAGAGATGAATGCATGAGGTGCTTATTTATGACCAACGTCAATGTTGAATATGGGAATGTAGGCGTTGGGCAGCAGTGTTAAAGCACCTTCAATTTGTTTTGTAAGTAGGTGGCTGAGTCGGTATCAAGGATGAGATTCTTATGAAGTAACACGTTGTAAACATCAAGTTCTTCCACCTTCATGACTTTGATGCCTGGGATATTACTGGCGGCAATATCAAGGTTTTGGTTTTTCCCCTTGACTGCAATCAATGCGGAGGTCCATTGATTGGACTTCAGAATATGTGAAAGGTCTCTGGTTTTGTGGGAGGGCAAATCCACTTTGTTAACAATGGTCAACTGATTCTGAGCATACTTTGTGGAAAGAGCTACGCGAAGACCCATATCCACAACCTTTTTTTGGAGAAAACTTTCATGGCTACGGGGCTTAGGGCCATGGACAGTAGCACCTTTTGAACCAAATTAGCAGCTGAAAATGAATGGAATGCAAAAAGTATACTCACCACCGCGGAATTGTGGGGCTCTAACAGTGCCCACACGAGCAGCACCTCTTCCTTTTTGCGAGAAAGCTTTTCTTGTTGAACCACGGACATCACTAATTCCCTTAGTGGAGTGTGTTCCTTGTCTCAGCGCATCCCTCTGCCATACAACAACACGGTGTAAAATGTCTACTCGAAGAGGTGAACCAAAAACGCTTTTATGCAAGTCCAAAATACGTAGGGGTTTTTTGTTCTTGAATTCATGTTCCCAGGCTTGAACGCTTTGAGGGAAAGGATCTAGTAAACCATGGAAATATCAACTTAGAAGTCATTTCAGACACTTGGAGCGCAGTCTAGCGTTGTGCTTCAAGGTAAAAAATTCTATTGTGTTGAATTTGAACTCTTACTTTTGGGTAAACTGGGAATGATTCTTCTCAATTGGGAGGCCATTATGTCTACTTCAATTGACTTCCTTTCTGTAGAAATATTACAATTGAGGTTACCAGGTGAAAGTAGCTTTACGGCCGTGGCAAACCTGAGGCCTCAAATTTAGTGAATGTGTGTTTGCTGCTCTGACCAAATTTTTTCATGCTTGGCTGATTTGGATTCTCAAATCACATGATCCTGGAATTATATTTCATGAATTGAGTTTTCGAATTTGCAAATGGCATTACAACATAGTCGTCAAATCTGGGGTTGTTCGTCACATATCACTTGACATCATTCTCGAATTACTTTTATGCAGTAGTTTTGGCCAAGATTAGAGATCATTCTTGATAGCTTTGTATTATTATTTGAAGAGCAACAGAATATGCCACAAGACACAGTAGGTTATGTCTATGCCGCTACAGTATTTTTCGGTGGTATTGCCGGTTTCATCCAGGCTGGTATGTACTTTTCTTCGCTATAATGTATACACTGATACTTATCGTTCTGCAAATTAGGAAGTCAGGCCTCTCTTGTCTCGGGTGTTGGCCTTGGATATTTGATGTTTAAGGCTGCTTCCAAAACTTCTCAAAATCCCCAGGATGCTGGTACCGCATTTGGTTCGTATTCAAAGTATACCTCTCTAATGAAACATCAATCATTGAGCAAAACGGTAAAATAGGTATAAGCTTGATAATCCTGCTACTCATGGGTTACAGATATTCCCTCACTGGAAAGTACATGCCAGCTGGATTTGTTTCGCTGTTGAGGTAAAGCAAGTTGAACATCTTCTCAACCTAACTGAAGTTAATTGCTATTGCCTGTCTAGCTTGGTTATGACTTTGCGCTATGGCTCCGTCCTTTTTGCCCCAAAGAAACGTCAGGCGTGATCACTTTTGTAAGGACTTTTTGAATATCCATAGGCTCTGTAGAATCAGCAGGCTGTTGGCAATAAAGTACATTGAACACACCCTCTTTTTATTTCAGTGAAGTAAAGCTAGGAGGCATGATGGTTAAAAATGGGGTTTACAAACAGATATCTATGTTACATTTCGAGGGATAGGAACTAGTGGAGTTACGGGATCTAGATATTAAAAATGCTTATTGTTGATTGCACTCATTTGGATTTGTTTTCTGGCTTCGAACGTGGTATTGCTTGGGTTTGGATGATGGGCTGCCCGCAGTAAAACCAAGTTTACGAGGATGTGGGCTTTTTATTTTTGGTCCACGGTTGGCCTTAACGAAATGAACGTTTTCTTCTTGATCCGAAAATGCTTCATTTTGCGAATCAGGGTCAGCTTCCAAAACAACAGGTTTAGGCGTGGGTGTAGATGGTTCAGTTTCATCAGATTGCTGGTTATCAATAGGCTCAACCGATTGATCACAGTCTGAGACTGATGGACCTAAAGCTGGACTGGGAGTATTGTCTATTGCCTCTTCATCGAACGATCCATCACAATCATCGCTTTTCTGAACTTCTCTGGCCTCCGATGAACTGTTGTTACGATCAGTGTGGTCAGTGTGGTCAGTCTCACTACCCGCGGCTGTCATTTCTTCGAACAACGAGCGCGTATTCTGAGGCATCTTAATGATGGGCGTTTCTTCCAATTGAGGCGCAGTCTGCTGGCCACGCTCAGCACGATCCGGAGAAGCTGCACTGAGAACGGCTTGAGGTTGCCGAGACTCAAATTCCGGCTCATGCTCTTCATCTACTTGTAGAACTTCTCCATCATCCAAAACCTCAGGTAGCTGACTGTCTTTCATGATCTTATGCTTGAGTTTCAGTTCATCCAGTTCAAACTTGACCTGAGCATTTACTGTTCGAGTATGATCGAGTTCGTATTCACGCTCATGCAATAGCCCTTCTAGCTCCATTATTTTCTCATCCAAGCTTAATTTCAGCATTTGTCCAGTACGTAATTCACGACGAAGAGATTCGGTTTCATCGCTAAGTTGATCGACGCGCAAGCGAAGACATTCGATGAGTTCATTTTTCTCGTCAATAGACGCACTAGTATTACTAAGGCCATTGCTGCCGTTCTGTGGACCAGAAACCGCGTAGTCAAATTGATCGAGATCCAGTGATCTCTCCAGCTGGGAGATTCTATTCATGAGCATCTTGTTCTCACTTTGAGTTTGGCCTAAAGCCTGCTCCAGGCGTCTCATCTTTTCTTCATTAGAGCGGTTGTGCGATAGCTGAGTAAGACGAGAGATGTGATTCTTCATACGCTCCTGTTGATGGATAGTCATGGTGTGAGCCTTAAGTAAGCCTGCATGCTTTTGGCTGAGATGTTGATGCTTATTCTCAAGTTCCTGGCGACGATCTTCCACCTCATCGAATAGGGTTACTCCCGCTCTATCAGGCCCCTTTTGGCTTTCAGGTTCAATAACCGAGATTCTATTTTCTAGAGCCTGGATCGTTTCTCTCGCTTCCTCCAACGCATAAGTGGCTTCGTTGAGCTCGTTGTTTTGTTCTTGGTACTGATCTTGAAGGGAATGATATTCCTCCATCTCCTCCTCAAAGCGCATCAGTTTTTCTTGTAGGATGTTGTTTTCGGAAATAATTGCAACAAGTTTCGCTTCCAAGTCTTGCTTGTTTGCGGATAGTGATTTCACCGCGCACTCGAGGTCATGGGCAAGTATTTGCGCCTTTTCCAGCTGCTCATCTTTGCTGTCAGACTTTTTTCTACCTTTAATGAGCTCGCCCTTTTCATTCGCCAATCTTTTGTTATTTTCCTCAAGCTCTTCATTTTTACGCAACTGATTCTCCAATTCTTTGGAGACGGCGACGAGTTGCGCCTCAGCTTGCTTAACTTTTTTTTCATTTTCTCTTTCACTATCTCCCGCTTTATGTAAAGATTCCTCCAACCTTTCCTGTAGGTCAATGTTACTCTTCTCGAGTTCAGCGAGTTGTGAATACAGTTCATTACGTTCATTCTCCCACTTGGCGGATGAATCCGTATTTTCAAACCCCTCCCCTTCAAAAGCAGTTCGCTCCTTTAGTGCTAGCATTGCCGTTTCATATTCCAACTTAAGCTTATCGTTACTTTCTAGTAAACTTTGGCCAATCTCGGCGGCGAGGATAATATCTAGAAACTGTATTAGAGCATAGTTCGTTCAGCGTGCCTATAATTTCACTTACCTCGATCTTTCTCTTTGAGCATTCGATAGGCGTCTCGGAGACGATGCTTCAGCTCAAGCTCGTTAAGTCTGTTAATAAAAGGTGTACTTGTAGGGCTCTCATTGTAACGAGGTGTGGAAGGATGGCGTGAGAGAGGCGTACGGAGAGGTGAGTCATAGTTTGGATTCAAATTAGAAGGACGACTTGGAGTTGCCATCGACATGATTGACAAGAACAATAGGATTGAAGAAAAGACTAAACTAATTGTTTATTAAGTATTGTGCTGTTTATTTTGTTTTGGAAAGGCCAAAATCAAGGTTCACGTTGATTGGCCATCATCCATTATCCATCGTTAATACTCATCAATTATCAAATAAGGAAACTTCTGCATATATATCCAGACTCAGTGTCGTGATCAAGTTCGTGTGTAATTTGTTTTCAGGCCTACTCAAGGAGGCTTGGTACCGAGGTAGAGAACGTCAAAACTTTAGATAATAGATTTTATAATTGGGCTGTTAAATAGGAGTCCTAGGAAACAAAGCACAACCACAAGTGTAGTTTGAGGGATAAGCCTCAATGAAATATTTGCAAATAGATGCGGTTCTAGTAGGCTACTAGCTAATAAGTTCGGGGCATCAGAGGCCAGGGCTGATAATGCCCCTTTATAGGCGATATCAATCACTCGTTCACGAATCTCAGCGGGATGTAGCCTTGTTGCGGTGGTGGATAGTATCAAAGCAACTATCCCGGTGACGTGAGGTGCAGCAAACGAGGTCCCGGAGAGTACAGTAAAAGCAACAGGAGAGCCTATGTATGAAGACGTGACCATCTCACCCGGAGCATACAATGTAATACATTCGCCACGATTGGAGAATGGTGCGATCTCATCGTTACTTCGAGTAGCGCCTACCGTGATGACATTTGGAGCTGAAGCGGGTGATACATCGCAGGAATCTTGGCCCCGAAACCCATCTCCGTTCCCTGCTGCAGCCTGAAATAGATTAGATTGATCACCAGCGTTTTACGTAAAATCGACTTACAACAACTACAATCCCGGAAAGTATCACCTCTTCAATTGCTTCATTAATGATTCGATAGTAATCCATTCCTAGTGACATACTTAAAGTATGAATATCTGTTAATCACCACGTGTCTATAACATTGCTCTAGATCACGCTTACTTGATCACGGTCTTTTTGCTAGGCTTGTTCCGGTGCTCTTGCTGCACGTACATCACACCAAGAATCAAACTAGTTAGCATTCCACCCCCAAACTCATTAAGGACCTAATTTTCACTTGGTTAGCATTATCACTTTCGATGCAGGAAGGTTGAGAGATTTTACTCGCTTTGACTGCATGAATGGTTGCCTTCTTGGCGACACCGTATGTCTTTCCACCTATTATCCCTGCAACAAACGTTCCATGGCCATTGACGTCTATACTGGGCCCGTTAATGACAGTCTTTCCCCATTTTGCTCTTCCCTCGAACTCTTCATGATCAACAAAGATCCCCCTGCAAACAAATCGGTATTTATAAGAAGAACCATCTTACTCGTCATTCAATACGTAAGCTTCATACGTATCTACAACATAGACGTCAACACCTTCCCCACCGTTGTCTACGTAATTAAATTGACCATCTAATGGAAGTGATATTTGGTCTAACCTATCCAACCCCTAGAGCTTAGAATCAGTAACAGTTTGATTGGGATATGTGACGAGTAATAGTTACCCAACTTGGTGGATTTCGCTCCAGGCCTTGATGCTGTATTGGCTTGTCAATCTCAATATATTCTACGTAAGGATTCGTTCTTAAAGTGGCAAGATCATTGCTAGAGTATTCGCCAATAAGGAAGTGGAATTTCTCACTGATCGAATAGAGCTCAGCATTTCGGTGGATGGTGGTATTGTGTATCCACTGTTGATCAGGAAGCTCCCTGAGTTTGACAAAGTATTTCGGTACAATTGGCGCAATTTGCGCTCTGGTTATCCAGGGAGAAAAGAAGCAAGAGCACAGTCCTATGATTAGTAATAGGCTCATCCTACAGTGTCTTCTTAGTGTTTTCGTGATTTATAGTTCTGGTGTAGATATCTCCTATGTGAATTGCATGGACTGCACTAGCCGTTATGTATAGTCGTTCTGTGTTCCGCGGGTGTACAAATTGTTCCGTATCTACGAATATTCCATCAAAAGTGCTGCAGAATGTGGCCTGTGGCTAATCATAATTGATTGGGTATTAAGCTAGGATTTATCTTTGTAAATTGAAGGAAAATGTTTTACTTTGCTTGGAGTAACAATGCTACGTAAAAGCTGGACTTGTTTGAATAGGAATTTGGGAATATTTGGTGGTAAGACGTCTTTGCACAGACCCCTAATTCAGAACTCCATCAGTCTGAGAGGCTTCACCTCAAGTGGTACTATCCAGCAAAAGGCTTCAGATTATTTTGCTTTGAAAAATCCTCCCGACAATCTAAAATACTTTGACTTTTCGAATCTCCCTGTTAGCAAAGAGTACAGTAGAGATGATTTCTTAGTTTTTCCTGACTTTGTTACGGAAGAGGAACATCAGTATTTGATAAAACAAGCAGAAAAAAAGCTAAAACGAGTTGCCGGGCCTAACTACTTGGAAGGTCACTTTGATGGGGTGATAAAGAAATACCGCGAATGTACAGCCACCCATTGGGGTGGTGAAGAGGAAAGGATGAACTCGATTCTACAACGAGTTAAGGAGGTCTTCCCTGATGAATACCAATGGCTTCCTCCACACATTCTAGGTTGAGATATATTACTCCTTCCTCGCCTTGCTAAGTTATATCTAAACAGGATTCTTAATAATTCACTAGACCTGCATGCCGAGGGTAGTATAGGTCCTCACGTAGATAATTTAGAGGCCTCAGGCAATGTTATTACTTGTTTGAATCTGATCAGCCCTACCATGTTTATAATGGAACATAAGGACGATCCAAGTATTCACTTCGAAGTGTTTGTGAACCCGAGGACATTGTATATTCAAAGGTACGTTTTCCGTAACATAACCCGAGCAAGCCCGGGCTCTAATCTTTTGCTTAATGAACAGAGATACGATTCGTTATAATTTTGCTCATTCCATTCCCAATACCCCCGAAAAACGTATATTTAAGGGGGAACCCGTTCCCCAAGCTAGACGTATTGGCTTATTGTTAAGAGTACGTTATTTTGTGTCGTTAGCACAGTATAACATATACTAACGGCTTCTTTCGTACTGCTAGGATACCAAAATTCGTAACATCCACTGATACTTATAAACAAGACTCGTTCTGACACGTTCGGTTGATGAGCTTTAAAATAGAATTCCTTTATTAAATGACTTGATTTGATCATGTGGAAGTATTGAGTATATGGAATGCTCAACTCCATTTAGCCTGTTAATGTTGCAATGACCCATGTGATTTCACAGTTCGTTATGTAATACTCGCTATACTCAAATACAAACAAATCATCTGTTTCGGTTTTATCCGTTTGCTCCCATACTATCCTTCTCATCAACTAGCTAACCTGATATCTGAATCAATTCTTTGGCAAGAGCTCGGAGTAGTGATGTGCTTAGACCTGTTTACCCTGATTATTAATGAGTCACTTCCTTTGGAGCCTCTTTTCCTCAATGTCTACTCTTCTTAGTGTCACAAATTTTCTGTTTTCCCCTTTATCTTTGATACTCTATGTCTATGAAAGTTCTCAGACAGTCAGTTTAGATGAGGAAGACTTCTTCGAGATGTATCTTGCTGGAAATTCTCAAGTCGAATATATGGAGTCAAGGGTTGATTTGGACAGTACCTTACACGAGGAACTAATAAAAGGCTTACCGATAGTTCCTGAAATTGGAAATTCTGAATACATTTGTGCCATATGTCGTGAAGATTCTGAAAACCAAGGAAGTGACTGTCAGTTGAGAAAACTACCCTGCCAACATATTTTTCATGAAGAGTGTATATTTCCTTGGTTAAAACGTGTCAACAGCTGCCCACTTTGTCGTTGCAAAGTTGGAATCTAGGCTTGTATATACTTGTAGCATACTTTGATACGTTCTTCCGTAAACTCAGCCAATATATAATCACTGTCCACTGTTAAAACGTATTCCACTCTAAAGACTTCAAGAGTGCAATCACCTTTAAATAACTCGAAGTCACCACCCACCTCAAGAATAAAGCTGTTAGCAATAAGAGTACCAACTGAGTTGAGGCTTTTGTACATGTAAGGTCGAAATGAGACAAAGATTATTCAATACTTCTGTCAAAGAGAATAAGGAATGTTTACCTATTTAGCCCATTCTAGGCGGGGTAGATGTCAAGGCTAGCAACATCCGTTCACCCCTCCCCCACTCTGATCACTAGGTGGATTTTGCATAATGTGACTGCACTCCATGGCATTCCATTCGGCCTAGAACTATCTTTTACAATTCCACCCAAATTATCCATTAATCCTTTTATTCCTATTTGTTCCAAAATTCCAAGTCACCTTATAAAAGCCTGAATTGCTCGAAACGTATCCCCATCTTTTTCAACATCCGAAGTAAATAATGCCAGTTCTAATCGCTGCGATT
>JNET01034303.1:0-11928 GCA_000697455.1 Basidiobolus heterosporus B8920 | reverse complement strand
GTGCTCCTGGTGCTCTGGGAGAGATCTGTCAGGAAGAAGCTATACAGCCAGTTCCCTGGGCCTAAAGGGATTCCCATATTTGGCAACCTGTTCCAAGTCAGCTTTGAACGTCTCTCCAGGGATTTTGAAGCTTGGGCATGGAAGTATGGGACGGTATTTCGACTGGATTTACTTCACAGGCAATGCCTGATCATTTCGGACATTCAAATGTGTCATGAAATACTGAAGGCAAGGCCGGATGGATTTTCCCGTGGTGCAGGCCTAGTCAAAGTTGCGAAAGAATTCAAGATCCATGGGCTATTTACTCATGAAGGTGAAGAATGGAGGCATTCAAGGTACTGGATTGCCACAGCGTTTTCCCCGACCAAAGTTCGAGAGTTTAAGAAGTGTGTATGGTATCATTCCAAGAGGCTGCAAGAGAGGCTAGGTGATATCGCCGAAAAGCAAGCTAGCCTACTGGATACGCAACAAAAGGTTGCTCCAGGCACCAACAAAGCCAAGTTTCCCATCAAAAACCAATTCAGTGGGAACGACATGACCGAAGATATCCTGAGTGAAATCCAATCGACTGTCCTCTCAATTGTTTGCGATGTCTCCTTTTCGTGGGGCGAAGAAAACTTCCTCTCTCACGATATCCTAAAGAGAAGTAAGATCTTTCTTTCACGTATATTCGAACGGGCGTTCGCTATAATCCCTATTTGGAAGCTGTACAAGAATGAGAATGATATCATTGCCGAGAGTATGAATTCCGAATTTGACCATCGGATTCAAGCGTTGATTGACAATGGCTACAAGTCTGGGGGGAGTCCCGACTCACGAACTCTACTTGATACGTTGATGAGAAGCACTCTTGAAGCAGATGGGGAGACAGATGATTTATTAGAAAAGCGTCGAAGATTGCACAGACTGACACCTGAACAGATGAAAGCTAACTTGCTGACCGTCGTAATGGCTGGATATGGTAAGTCGCATATGGCATTTGTTGCTACTTGAGTGATTCTGATTTTTGTGTTCCCGATAGAAACCACTGCAACTGTGATGAGCTGGGTTCTGTATGAACTTGCCAAAAATCCCCAGTATCAGGAAAGGATACGTGCCGAAATAAAGCAAGCCTTTGGAGACATCAATCAGTTAGATATTGAGCAAGATCTATCAGTGATCGAGCAAGCACTCAACGCACCAGGGACGCACCTTCCATTTACCAATGCCCTTGTGCAAGAAACCCTACGGCTTCATTCGGTTGCACCGTTGTTCGAACTGACTGCACTGAAAGACCAAGAGATCCAAGGTGTTAAGATCATGAAAGGTACCGAAGTATTTCTTCTCACTCGTACTGCCACCCTACGCTCTTGGCCAAATTCCAAAGCGTTCGAATTCAATCCAGAACAATGGCTAGGCGAGAATGGAGAAAGCGAGGACCAGATCAAGGTCATGAACCAACTAGGGCTTGCTTTTGGTTACGGACCGCGAGTCTGTCCAGGACGTCACCTTGCGGAAACGGAAATGATTACTCTTACTGCCTTAATAACCGCCAATTTCCGATTGTCTTTGATCAACGTACCACCGGCCGAAGAGCCGGTCATGGAGAAGGTGCTCTTCACTGCTTATCCAGCAAATCTACATATCCGTATTGAGTCCTATAAAGCTAGCTAGCTTACTTAGCTAAGCGACTGTAAATCATGTGTATGAAATAAACTGAAGCTTCGTCTACATTGAACAGCCGGTTGATCCCCTTAATTTAACGGATATTACCGTGTACAAGGGCGGCATTCAACAGTTGGGGAATATCTAGACATTCCAGAGATATGAGTAGTACATTGGCTGTATAAGAATTAATCCTACGGGTGTATCCAGTTGATCCAATTTTATAGAATTGCATACCGGTTAGCCTATGGATTTACGCACACCTAGTACAATTTTTAATACATGCGATGATGTAAATGTACGAACAGGGAGACGGGGGCTAATCCGTTGAAGGCTATCTCCCTCCCTCTATTGACCACAATGAAACATGGTCTTGTGGTGCTATTAAAAAATGGTATTTGTGAACTTATGCGGGATTTGATAAGCAGCGTAGTGCGTAATACTTAGGGTGTTCCGGGTTCTATTCTGGAACTGTTTGGCAGAGAACCTCAGAGACATAATTTCTAGGCTTGCTCGAAGGTTATTGTACCAAGGCCCAAATTCCCTACATTCAATAGGTTGATGAATATTCCTCAACCAGGCTCTCCACGATGATTAATGCATTTACATGGCGATTTGCTTTATTCAACTCTAGTTCAGAACGTACTCGGACAGCCGTGTACATCATAATGACTGTGCAACATCCCGGGATACTGGCACAAATGAACTGGCTAGTTTGCGGAATACGCCACACAGATCCAGGGCACACTGTACCACTACCATTGCATTAGATGTGCTAGCCACCAGCAAAGCCAATTCACACACTGGTGTGGAATTGCTCCATGCTCAGGTCAAATAGTATAGCCCAAGGCTTAATTTATGAGGGTCACTGATAGGCTATCAAAGAGGCCTATGCTAGTAAGGAAAGCAATGGCAACTAATATCAACAGCACATATATGCTAACAGCCTGAAAAAAGATCAGCGGAGAATCGGCCTGGACTGCTTGCTTAGAGACGGGTCTATATGCCATGTCAAGCATTACGAGAGTGGATTTCAAAACTCCTCTATGCTGTGGTATTAGCTGAACTATAGTGGGATAATGTAGCTTGTGCTTTCAGGAATGTCGTCAGTGGTAGACTATGACGCAATCGAGTGTCTACTTACGTAACCACTTAGTAATGATTGGTAAGCAGAGAGGCTAGGAGACAGGTCAGTTGTCGGCACAGTCTGTAAACAAGTGAGAAGCCTACAGTGAGCTTTGCAGGCAGTCATAGAATGAGCCTCGGAACACTTTCCTCACTCCATGCCGCTATTAGGATCATTTATATATCTGATAAAACATCAATAGGTTTGGTTGGAGAGTGGCTGAAAGGCTTCAATTAGGAGCACTGTCTCTTGGTAGACATCAGGTATTGTTATGCTTATTCAGGTAGTCAGGAAGCCATTTCTGTCCATATTTTGGAATTATTACTTTCAATCACCTGATTAAATATTGGCGTAATTTACACAATTTAAATTGGCTTCGGCTGGTAATAACGGACTGTGCAGTTGAATACGATTACTTCAGGGAATCAGCATGCCACTTTGCCTAGATCCAAGAGACGAATGGTAACCGGTTATACCGATATATCGGCCTGCACTGATTCTGCAGGAATATACCACTAAGCTCATTCAACCCATTATCTCGATATGTAAGCAAGCAAACAGGTGTTTTGGCAGTCAGTCTGTCGTACCAGAGGCTTTGGCATGTGTTAGATAGTATACGAACTAACCCTACAATCTGAATTGGAGACAAAGGTCGTTGAAAATCCCTTGTTAGAGTTGCTGAAGTGGAGCCTCCGTTAGTTTGCTCGAGATCATCGCATAATGTACAGTCGAATACAAACGAATAACCAGTGTTGTTCGTTTGGAAACCTATTTGTTTGGCAAATTTGATTTAGTTTAAACAATCTAATGAGCAGAAAATGGCAATTCTGATTGTTGGCTGCCCATTCTATTTCCAATATCTCTTGACTAATCGTTGTCCAATATTCCATTCTTGCAACAAACAATCCCGCCCATGTTCTATTTATAGAGAATCGGTTGGAATTGGAAATTTCTTTTGAATTCCCGTGTATTTCGTGGGACATTTTGGTGTGAAAATTCGATTGAAATTGATGGCCGAGGTTAAACGAAATTCAATGTATCTTTATTTAGATCTAATCGATCACCGTAACCCCTCTATCATACGTGAATTATATCCTCATAAAAAGGGTGTCTTGAAAAGGCCATATACCAGGTGCTATCATTCACTAAATACGAGATAAGGCATAAAAGACAACTCCTTTACATTCCGATATTTCTGTGAAGTAGTTAGCAAAAGAATCCTACTTTATGACAAACTCTGTTTTACCCAAAAGAGCAAAAGGTCTGTTCCCATACGAGTCCGATGTCTCCGGGGACTTAACTTTTGACAAAAATGAGATCATCCAAGTGATTGGAGAAGGTGAGTGATGTCTACCTTTATCAACGTTTCCTACTGTTTAAGTTACTACCTTTCCAAAAAAAAAAGAGTCGTCACGTTAACTGTAAAATAGTCATCGAGGAAGTCATTAACCACTATTTTTCGTTTTGACTTCTCTTTATAGAAGACGAGAACTGGTGGAGAGGAAAAATTGGGGATAGAGTTGGCGTGTTTCCAAAGAATTTCGTTGAACCTATGTAAGTTTTTCGTTATACTCTTTTCCATCTGCTGATCTAGTTCCTGAACTGGTCCTTTAGACCTGATGATCCTGTAGCTGCACCACCTCCTTTACCACCTCGCAAACCTGACGAGAGCTCATTTGAATACAACCACAATCTAGGCGAGGTCTCTCCAAAAGCTAACTTGTGGAGAAATAATACCTTAAACCCTCAATCAAAGGGAAGAAATCTTGAGTCAGCCGGGAGAAATTTGATGAGAAGCAACACCCTAGCCACGGACCAGTATTCTTCAGGCTTAGATAGAGGAATAAGAAGCCACGAAACACTTCAAAAATATGGTGGAGAGGCAGCAGGAAAAAAGCTTGTTGGCTTGGCTCAATCCAATGGAGATAATATCCGTAGACTTAATGAAGAAGCTGGAAATCCTTTACTTAAGAGGAACCCTGCCTTGAACGAAAGGAACATTAACCAGACAAGATCATTCTTAGAAAATACCTCAGCTTTGTCCAATAACCTGGGTATGCCTTCCCCACCGCCACCGTTACCACCAAAAAATCCCAGGACTGGTTCCGCACCAGTGGCACCCAACTCCTCTGGTCTAAGAGCAGCTCAGCCACCCGGGTATAACTCTCCTCCCCCGCTACCCTCAGGAATCAGATTAGGCGGATCTCCAGAGCCTCCTTCCAACAATGGGCCGATGTCGCGAGACAGAGAAAGCCAGCCGCCTAGCTATTTGACTAGTAGGTCTACTCCTTTACCTTCCATCCAAAGGCTTCGACAATCCAAAGGCCTTCCAAGTGAAGGGGCTGATCGTAACGAGTCCAACGCTTCATCGAGAGAGAGCTTCTATAGTGATACATCTAGTTCTAACACAGATTACTCTCAGCCTCTCCCAACGCCCAGGCCTACACCTACAACTGCACCCGCGCCTGTACCGAGACCAGCATATGAGTCACCACCAGTTTTAAGGCCCACTCCCCAGCCTGGCCCTGAACCAGCCCCAAGGACTATGTCAAGATCCGGATATGAACCACCTCCAGTCTTAAGACCTACTCCTCAACTGGCTTCTGAGCCAGTACCAGCTCCAGCTCCGATATCCATGTCGCGATCTGGATACGAACCACCACCAGTCCTCAGGCCCACGCCCATGCCTACATCTGAGCCAGTATTAGCCCCAAGACCTTCTTCAAGGTCATCTTATGAGCCACCATCAGCTCCAAGACCCGCACCTATGCCTACATCTGAGCCAGCGTTAGGATCGAGACCCACATCAAGATCTGCATATGAGGCACCGCCAGCTTTAAGACCAACTCCTCCACCTTCGTCTGAACCAACACCAGTATCAAGACCTATGTCAAGATCCGTATATGATCCACCACCAGTCTTAAGACCCACTCCTATAGCTGCATCTGAGCCAGACCCAGTACCCAGACCTTCATCAAGATCTGCCTATGAGGCACCACCATTCCTAAGGCCTACTCCCGATCCTATATCAAATTCACCACCTATCACAAGGTCTCCGCCAAGATCTTCCTACCCGCCTCCACCAGCCCTTAGACCGACTCCTGAGATGACACTAGAATCAGCACCAATTTCAAGCTTTATGGATAAGCCTAAATGTGAGCAAGCATCAACAGCCGTTCCAAGAACCTCACCAGCACCTAGACCTATGCGTAAATCCGCATTTGAGCAATTCGAATCGACTTCGGGGCCTGAACAATTGCCAAATCCAGGCTCAAGACCTACGTCTTGGAGTACAAGTAAACCCGCTCCTCTATCAAACATCGCACCAAAGTCTACCGGCCAAGTGCCGAACAATCCACAATCTTCCGATAAGTCTGCTTCTCCACGTCGGGCAGATAACAGATCTCCATCCCCCACACTAGATATCAGCCAAGGTGGATCCATCATGGACAGGATCAAAAGATTGCAAAACTCTGGTGTTAAAGCTACCGAAGAGGAGAAGAAACCTAGTTCCAACCTTCATCGAAACCCACTGTTCACAGAGGAGATAAGAAAGCCAATAAAACAGGAACCTCCGCCAGCAAAGAAAGAGCTTCAATTAGACGAAGGAGTGGTTTATGCGGAGGTGTTGTATAATTTTGTAGGAGTTGAAGACGATGATTTATCCTTACAAGCGGGAGAAAAGATCAAGGTTCTTGATAAATGTAAACTTCCACTTCTTGTTCTCTGTCTGTACGGTGATTTATACATGCTAACGAACTTTGGCTTACTTGTAGTTGACGTAAACTGGTGGCTTGGTGAGCACAACGGAAACCGTGGGAACTTCCCCGCGAACCATGTCAGAGAGATGTAAGTTATTCAAGATTTTATTAAATTCGATCATTTTCATTAATATAGGCAATCACTTGAAATTTCAGAGAGAGCACTGTGAAAGAAGTAAGAAACAATCACAACGAGTCGCGTAGTGTTGCTGCCGAGGCTCAGTCAAGAACCCAACGGCAAGAAGTCACCCCTCCTCCTATGGGTAAAGGGTAAGGGCCATACTTGGTTTTACGACATATGCAATTTTCAGTTCTAATTATAGATACTTTGTAGTTTGTCAGCATCTGAATTATTGAGATCATTCACTCTTCTAACAAGTTAAACCCTTGACGTAAAATACTAGTTGTTGCTTCCAAAGCTGAACAACTAAAGATTCCATCCAAACCACGCGGCGTTACAGCCAGAGCATTGTATGAGTATAATGCGCTACAAGGGGATGAGATCTCATTCCAACCGGGTGATTTGATCTCCAACGTTTATAAAATTTCGGATGATTGGTGGTGTGGAACGCATCCGGTCAATGGAACAGGAACCTTCCCTCTGAATCATGTTGAAATCTTGTAAGTTCTTCAGTTCTCATCGATTTGTGTTCATCTTGATCTCGCCGTCTTATTCACATTGTGTCTACTGTAAACCAAGGGATGCTTGTGGCTCGGATACTGCTCCGTTAGCGGATACCCAGGCACTCGATCACGGTACTGCTTATCAATCTCGTAAGCTAGATCCCACCCCCGACCCGGTTCCAGTCCCAGTCCCAGTCCCATTCCAAGCACCAGCACCAGCACCAGCACCAGCACCAGCCGCACTCTCCAAGAATGAAGATACTCCCAAATCTAGCATCCGTGCCAAAGCCATGTACGATTTTGCTGCGACGATGGATGATGAGTTGTCCTTCTCGGAGGGAGACATCGTGGTGGACATAGAAAAGGAATCGGCCGATTGGTGGTGCGGCACGCACTCGGCAAACAAACGTCGGGGCCTGTTTCCCGCTAATCATGTCCAAGAGATGTAAGTTTCAGCGTTTCACCTGGAACATTCATTCACAAGCGAAGAACCGATTATAACGTTAAGTCTGTGCACAGCGACAATGAGGTCATCCGTGAGTACTGGGTCCCGGGCTTTCCGCCATGGGAAGATGTTGCTGAATTGAATCATACTAAGCTTGTTTTCGAAGGTAACAAACCACCAATAAACATAAAAAGTAAACTCAATAAACTAAACGCATTTTCATGTGGAAAAGAGTCGGAGTTCGTGGAGGTCGATCGTTACTCCAGAGACACCCCACAAGGAATTACGCATCACCTCGGTGAGCTGACAGCTCATCTGGTTCAACCGTTTGATTTGGAGCTGCACAAAGTTCGAAGCATTTTTGTCTGGATTGCTGATGTGGGTGGTGTGTTTGTTGCTTCGCTTCATTGACGTTGATTCATTTACTCCTCATGCCCTCGATCTAGAACATTGCCTACGACACCGCAAGCTTCTTTTCTGGCAGGCTTCCCAGCCAATCCGCAGAGAGCGTTCTAAGATCCAGGCTCTCTGTGTGCGAAGGATATGCCAATTTGTTCGAAGAGATGTGCGGCATTGCCGGGATCTATGTTGAGAAGATCCGCGGATATAGTCGAGGTAAGTGGCGTAGTGGTTGTTCACACTTCATATGGCTTGACTAATTCTCATGGCCCAAGGTGCCGGTACCGAGCCTTACACCGAAGCTCAGAAGCCGTTGGGCCCCGTCCATGCATGGAATGTCGGTACGTTGATCTGAAGTGTATACGTCTTCTCCACTAAGCCCAAGCCCAAGCCCACGCTAACCAAAACCCACATCTAGTTCGTATCAATGGAGTTTATAGAATGATCGATAGCACCTGGGGCGCAGGTAAATCCCTGTTCTTGTTTACAGTGTGACTGTTGACTGAGTATTTTTTCAAGGGCATCTAAACGGGTCGAGCTTTGTGAAGAAGTTCAATCCGTTCTATTTTTTGGCACCACCCTCGCTGTTCATTGCCAACCATTTCCCACTGAACTCTCCACACCTACAGTACATCAATCCCCCTGCCAATGAAGCTGAGTTCCGACGTTTACCGTTCGTCAGTGGAACCTTCTTCTCGTTAGGTTTAAAGTTCTTGAAATACCCGGGGAATGTGATAACCGTGGACCAAGAGACCTCGCTGCCTCTTGAGTTCAAGCTGGAAATCCCCCGAACCTGTAAAATCTCGGCTGACTTGAAAAATAAGGAAAATTGCTTGAAAAATACCACGTTCTGCCAGGTAGATCATTCCAAGGCGTTGAGCACGGTAACGGCCTGGGTATATCCCCCAGCGGTCGGAGAATGGCAACTGACATTCTATGGAAGCAACGACTCAAGCAACAGATCCTCCAGCGTCGCAACTATTCACCTTAGCGTTGCATCCTTGCCATATGATGAGGCTCCCACTTTCTGTGCTTTGTATCGCGTAGAACAGGGCTATGCCTTCTCAATCGATAGCCCATTGCTGGAAAGTCTTATATTGCATCAGGAACAGACGTTCAAACTACATTTATGGACCGATGAGCACAAGACTCTACCGAAGGTCGTCTTGATTTCCCCAAAGAATGTCTTTTCCAATTTCCACTCCCAGATAGTGGGACATAATCAAGTGGAGTATGTGCTGAACGGGGTCCAGTTGAAGGAACCTGGTTCATGGAAAGTGGCTTTTCAGTCGGTAAACGAAGCGAGTGGTAGGTATGATTTGATCACAAGCTACACATGCCATTAATACTTTGTCTACCCTTTACATTTCCTTCATGGTCCATTCTCACACAATATTCAAACATCACCCTGCCAAGTTGTACTAAGAGAAAACCAAACGAATACAATAAAGTGGGCTTCCATGGCCAATGTTTCTACTGATTCCCTTTTCCATTCTCAGGTTGGTAGAAACCCTCCAAAGCACTTCATGTCAAGGAAGTGGCTCTGTTTTCTATCGGCACCACTTGCTCCATTCTGTAAGGACCGCAGGCTCCAGCCATACAGGCGCTCCTTGGATCCCCTTACTTGCAGTGCCATTCTAGACCGAGAAAAACACAACGCTATGTGCAGTGTAGGCCTTCACAGGCATGTGGATAGGAGATCGCCAGCCTGCTAAGGACTGCGCAGCGTCACTCAGTTCCACAACCACCGCTAGTGGGTGATCTGCCGGCCACCGAGGCTTGACCGAGGGGAGTATGAGAGCATGTGCCCAGACTTGCCCTGGGATGACTCTACTTCCTGACATATCTCTCACCATTGGAATAGAGATCGTATGGCTGGCCCTCATTGTATGTGAATCGGAGATCCACAACTCATTCACTTCCAAACTAGGTGTACGAAGAAACCAGTTTCACACTATACAGTAAACTTCGTCAAGAGCCAACCCAAACACCCCGATTTAGACTCCATCACTAGATACACTCCAATCAAACCTGGAGGACATGTTTCACTGCATGAACTAGTCACTGGTACCAAGGAATCTAGGGCACATGTCTACTGCTTAATCCTGGTAGCATTATTGAGTTTTTGAATTTTAGGGGACGTTCCTGCAGATCGAAGTACTAATACCCAATGCTAGCCCTCACTCTCCTCATACCTTGATCGATTGTTCATGTCACTAAAGGACTCGCCAAGCTTGCCTCCAGTCACCTTAGAAGCACTCAATCGTATCTTTACCTGCCCTCAATGTGAGCAAGCGTTCAATCAGCCCATCACCCTCACCTGTGGTAATACCCTGTGTCTCAACTGCATTCCCAACTCAACCAAGCCCTACCGCCGGTTCACTTGTCCTCTACCGCAATGCACCCGTAAAACACATCCATCGGGCGAACTGAAGGTGGACGTCTTGGTGGCAAGGATATCGGAGAGAATAACTACATTACAGCCTGCTATAGCCACTGACACCCTTTCTGAGAGATTCTTGAAAGAAATGGCGGTAGAAGTGGAATGTCAAATATGCTTCAACGTACTGTGGCAGCCCCTCACGACCATTTGTGGGCATACCTTTTGTAGGTGTTGTCTATTACGCTCACTGGACCACTGCGACAATTGTCCCGTGTGTCGACATCGACTACCTGGTTACCAATTCTTCAATAACCACGTAGCCAACAAGATAATCTCACGTTTCTTGGAGACCTGTCTTCCGAAAGTATTGGAACAGAGAAAGGCAGGAGTGGAAAAGGAAAAGAACGAGGCTATCAATGAGGTTCCATTATTTGTTTGCTCACTGGTTTTCCCTCGGATGCGTTGCTTTCTTCATATTTTCGAACCAAGATATCGGTTGTTGATTAGACGCTGTCTTGAAACCGAGAAAAAGCGGTTTGGTATGGTATTACCAGGAGAAAACGACGCAGTCATGATGGATTATGGAACCATGTTGGAAGTGAAGTCATACGAAGTGTTGCCTGATGGACGGTTACTCATCGAAGCAGTGGGAGTTTACCGATTTCGAGTGACGAAATATGAGAATCACGATGGCTATTATGTTGGAGACATCGAGCTCGTAGAGGATACCGAACTTTCCCCGGCCTTTCAGAATTCCCCCAGATTAAATGAACTCCTAAACACGATCAGTGAATTTATTGACTATCTTCGGACGGGATCCGCACCTTGGCTAAACCAACGGTTGGACTCTACGTACGGCACCATGCCCACGGACCCAACGGAATTCTCCTTCTGGGCAGCCAGTATCTTACCTATCGATGAATATGAAAAATACCATTTGTTAACGCTCACATCAACTCAATCGCGTCTTTCGAATATTGCTCAGTTAACGAAACAATTAAAAGACCGATGGTGGTTCAGATGTGTATAAGAGACAGATCTACTACTGAGTTGGTGTCTTTAGATCAGATACTACTTGAGATAGCATCTGATATTCATGCTAGGTTTAGCCTTTATAGCATTGACTTTTCAATATTTCCTCATCTGTAACTCAATGGTGCATTTTGTTGAGAATTCGCTCCCCTAATTAGATATAGTCAATATTCTTGACTTTCACAAACAGGTCCGAGTAACCCAAAGTGTATACATGTTTTTGGCATTCTCAGCACACTGAGTATGTTGCTTTGCTTGCTTCTTGATTGAATCTTTAACATCAAATTTCCATTCAGTAAAGTTACAAGTACAATCAATATACACTTCAAATTCTTTACCTCACTTTCAATAGCTCCCAGCATTACACAACAGGTTAGGAGCCCCAAGCATGCACTGTCTTGAATGCTTAATACAATCATCACTTGAATTTTCCATCTGCTGAAATTTCAATGCTACTAGCTATCAGGTCCCAAGGTGACAATAAAAATCATGCTGCAAGAAAGAGGTCTTTGAT
>JNET01034295.1:0-15713 GCA_000697455.1 Basidiobolus heterosporus B8920 | reverse complement strand
AGTAAACAAAGTAATGTGTAGAATGTGTTAAGGAAGGTCCTAGGAACATGTGTGCAAAGTTTGGGGTCATTTGGACATGTGTGAGAAAGTCAAGCATTCTGAGTACTTCTAAGTTGGTGAAAAATATTCCAAGTAAAATCCTCGAGTGAATTTTGGGTTCAAGGAAATTGGCAAGTAAATATAGTAAGGTTGAGATCAAGTATGAATAATTAGGAGCTAAATTATGTGAATTTCAACACTCCCTTTCTATTCTAACTTTCTAGCCCTTACCACAACTATTATAACCTAAATACCTGGTATTGTTTTAATTATCTAATAGTTAGTAATTATTTCAGATTCAGTAGGCTCTGCTCTATGAGGTAGTTAATCATCTCCTTGACCTCATTTTAGGGTTTCTTAGGTAATGCAGTTGACTTCGGCTTTATTACATTCTATGGCTCAGGGATTTATCACAAGAAAGGTGGATCAAGAACATAACGCAAAAAGATATTAATATTAGCAATATTTACTTGAATAATTGTGCTACACCCATTGTCTCCAATTTACTGGATGGTGAAACAATGGTGTGTTCATTAAGTGGTAAGTTGTCTGCTCGGATGGAGTACCGTGCTAAAGGTGAGTTGTCGTATATTGGATGTTCACTAATGGCGCCATTATTGAGAGTGGTGGAGGTGGTGGCAGTGGAAGTTACGCTAACGGTTGGTTGATGAATGCTAGCTAGGGCATCTCGCAACACTTTTCCACATAAATCACCGGTTAAAATTGACCAGACATAGGCAGTCTTCCCATAATGATCAACAGTTCTAGGGTTACTGCCTTTAGAGAGTAGATATTTGACAGCTTGTATAGCACCTTCAATCGTGGCTATATGTAGCAGGGTAAAGCCACTCTGTGGCGCTGACTGGTTGATGTCGGCTCCGTTCTGAATAAGGAATTCAGCAATAGGAAAAGTAGTAAACCTATCACCCGAATCCCCCACATCACGGTTTGCTGGTGTCATTTCGGTTATCGGTTGTTCATAGTGACTAGGAAGGGGGCCTAATGATGGTTTGGCAACCGCATGCGAATTTGATGGCATAGACAGCGCAACCTGAAGCGGAGTAACTCCCTCGTCATCGATTGGTGTTTCCAGGAATGCCGCGTATGTCATTTTCATGGCCGCCTCTGGGTTATCACCAAACTTACGATAGTTTAAATCTGCCCCGAGAGCAAAAGCTCGAATTACATTGTGGATATCGTTGCTTTCGATAGCCTTAAACAGCAATTCAGTAGCCTGGACTTTGAACGGATTGCTGTCTGGTTGTGACAAGCGCGAAGTAGAGGCGGTCTTTAATGGCTCAAGATCATGTGATAATATGATAGAATAATCCAAAAATTTCCGGTCTACATACTTGGCTTTGATGAAAGCAGCTTTGAAATCTCTACTGTCGCTATTTATAGGTTTTACTCTACTTTGTGTATTCTCAGTATTCTGAGATAGAGCGGCTTCCCAAATGGAGTTGGCTGTTTGATTTCCTATACGCTTGACCATCTCAACGAGATCGGGTGTAAACGAGTTGTCCAAAGTCAGCGAACGAATCTTGGAAATATGCGTTCCCAGACTACGATGGACTCCAGAACACTCTAAATTTCAGACTATGTGTTAATATCCTCGGTTCCTAAACACGGCCACTATATATCATCAAATGCTAACATTACCAATGCACAGCAAAACCCCAAGATTGATAGAACACCATTCAGGGCCCCTGGAACCACAGTCAGCACAATAATGGTTACTCGAGTGGGCTCTGAATACCGATATCAAACTGGATTCTTTATACTCGTGTGAGAGATCTTCTGATTTTCTGCGAGAAGTCGCCTCACCACTTGGAACTGCCAAAGATCTTAGATCGGGTGAAGAGCCAGTTCCGTTTAGCTGGGACTCGATGGCATTTTTAAGCACGTTAATCCAGTCAACCATGTCCTCGTAGGAAAGCGCTTGATAAAGTCTACGACCTTGCAGCGTAACCAACTCAAAACAAAACCTCCTCTCCGCGTCAGGTATTTGTCTAACTGAAGCGATCTTTAGGCTTATAGATGCTTTGTAAGCGTCTGGCTTTTTTTTCCAATTAATGATCTCCGAGAATTGCCCTTTCGAAATGACACACCAGTTACTTTGCCACGAACTTTCTAGATTTGGTGTTCGATGTCGATTTGGAGAATATAATACGCCTTCTTTGTGCCGTCCAGCAGATAAAGCTTGTTCAGCATTAAACACCTCTAAATCATGAGTGCCCTCGGTACGATTTGTGAGTTTATCGCGAAGAGCAGAGGATTTTGAACGAACGAGTGAGACGAAATTCCGGCTATTTTCCGATCTGTTAGAGGGGTCATAATGTGCGGATGCTCCAGGATCGGAGATCGACTTTCCGATATGCATTTTCTTTTCCTCCATCAACATCCTCTGTGTATTTACAGCTGTGGCCTGATTGTTCAGATGGCTTATAACCTCATTAAGCTCACTCTCATACTCGTTTGCAATACGGTTTGCTTTTCGAACGTGCTCGAAGCACTTTTGCCCAAAACTGGTAAAGCATGACATAAGTTCATCCTCTTTGGGCCCTTCGGTAAGCTCATGAAGAAAGGAATAAAAATCGAGTATCTTTTGTTCAAATAGGTTGCGTTTGATTTCGTATTTCCGAGCTGAGCTGAGCTGCTTACTTGACTTGTCGCGATCATTCTTGACTGAAAGGTGCTTGGCCTCCGCATGATAGAATTCCTCCGCTTCGCGCATAAATTCCTTAGTTCTATAATCAACCGTTTTGATGTCATTCTCATATATACGCTTTAATGGATAGAAAATCAAGGTGCGCATCTGTTTTTGCAATATCTCTCGATCTCTAGAGATTTGAAAGAATACAGGATCGATAAATTTAAGTATTGGTTCTAACGACTTGACTTCTTTGATTGTACCAAGTAAGTTGTTACCAACTCTTATTTGTTGTTGGTAAACCTCATCGTACGCAGCGATAGCCTTAAGTAGCTTCTTGATTTCGTATTTAAGGGCTGTTACCTTTTTTTCGGACTGTTGAATCTTGTACCTAAGCAGAGGAGAATCCACAATATCAATGTTGAATGGCTCGGCTTGATGCTTTTTTAAACTGATAGGTGTTGCGGCAGTGTCCTCCGCTTTACCTAGATTATCTGCTAGCGAAGGCTGAGGAAGCTCTTTCTCCAAGACAGGTTCGTTGATCTCTTCCGAAGGAGAGGTCTTCAAATCCCATTGAAAATTGGCCAACTTGGATACTAGAGGAGATAGTCTATCTAGCCTAGGATGTTCAAAATTAGCGTCCCCAGTATAACTAGAAACATGAGTTCTTGAGGAATAATTGGATTCTGAGGAATCCGTGCGTTTGAGTTGAAAGGAGGCGCTATCAGAGAAGGCGCTGCTATTCTCCATCCACAAATCAAAATGAAACTGCTCCTCACAAGTGTTCGTATTGACGTCAAATATGACGAACTGGCAATTTCTGTTAGATTGTCAGTTGGCAAGTATGTTGGTATAGAGTCTACATACCATAAAATTAGCTCTAGTTCCTTTGCTATCTGGCTCGTGGTCGCGTAAATGATTCCATCTCCAAGTCCATTTGAATTCTGACGCAACGTTGATTGGAAGTGTATCGACGATAAATATATCCCGATGATCATATATCTTTTTGATGGATTTATAGTTAATATAAATGCAATAAGAAGTACAAAAGAGACTACATGGGACCTTGTCGCTCTTCGGTTCGATCTTTGTCAGCAATTTCGCTGCTTCAAAGGCGGTCGGACACTGAACTAAAGCCAATATCTTGCAATTGGGTTGAGTAACCTCAAGGTGAAAGTCAAGAAGGATAGGCCCTTCACGGGAAGGAAGTTTAAGTAAAGCTTTATCGCGGGCAATTGGATCCTGGATGAACTCCATCAAATCTAAAGTGTGATTCTGCGCGTATAGACGGCTTTCTTGTTTTTGTAAAGTGATAAAGGGAGTATCTGCAGAGGCTCTTACGGATATCTGGGAAAGTTTGACTGAAAGGCTACGTTTATTCCGATGCTCAATCTTTCTATTAGTGCGACAATAAATTACCTCTGTCTGAGAAAGCGTTCACAACGCCCGAGCAGATACTAGGTTCCGCTGAGCCCATGGAAATCAAGAATGCCCAAAAATAAAAGAGGGAGATTGACGCGACCTTCAAAGAAAAGCGGCTACCTAGTTTTGTCTTTTATCGACTGCTATATGTAGCATGTGTTTTACAACACACAAAAATATGAAGAGCACAAAGAAGGATGTTTAGAAAAGTCGAAAATGGATGAATCAACTCTCAAGCTCAAATGAATTTCAATTTAGGTAGTGTTCAAATGTGACCTGTCTTCGAGCTGGATGACTTGTGATTGGATAAATAATTACCCTAACCCTAGCCACAATAACACTAACCGAAACAGCACCTATTTCATTAATCTGTGGTACCACCGATTCCTGGAGAATATACTGGGTACTTGGGTCAGGTTAGGTAAATGTATTAACTAGATAACTAGAGAAGCAACATCCAAGGACTAGAAAAGAGGCGCGAAGCCTAGGAGGGATTATGCATACCGTGCGTTTTATCTCTAGCGTAGGGATGAAAGTGGGGGTTAGGCGAACTTCACCGTTTGTATTCATCTATTCCACTCTTTGGCGCTCTGAAGGCCTAACATGCTATGCCTATTCCTGCGTGTTTCTACACATAGTAACATCCTTTGCCTGCAGCGTATTGATTAATATTGATGGAAATTGACGGGCCTCTTATACGTACCCCAATACCATGCACCCTACGCCATACACCCATTGCAATAATGTTTCTTGGTTTTATTGAAATTACTGCGAATTCTAGGGTGCAATCGCATCATTTATTTTAGGGATCCAAACAATCCTAACAAAACCCACTAATGAATGAATTAATCTTGTTGTTTGCACTAAACGAATACTTCAATGAAGTTCAAGCAAAGCACTCGTTTAGTACTAGTGTTTCTAGGTTTACTCGTTCTCTTAGGAACTTTAGTACCTCACAGCCAAGCTTGGGATGAACTAGATTATGAACTTTTCGATCTAGTGGATGCTGTCAAGAAGAGCGAGGCTAAAGAGGAGGCGAATTTCTATTCTTTGCTAGGTGTAGACTCTACTGCTACCACTAACCAGATTGCTAAGGGCTTTAGAAAAAAGTCTAGATTAGTTCAGTAAGTTGTCCATCTCTAGTTTTTTTCGTTGGATCCTTATTCATTACTAATATTCTGACCACAGCCCTGACAAGAATCCCGATCCCTCTTCTCAAGAACGCTATAGTTTACTCGGCAATGTTGCTTCTATCCTTCGTAATGATACCGCACGGGAACGATACAATTTCTATTTGAAAAATGGAGTACCAACCTGGCGTGGTACTGGATACTTTTATCGCCGCCATTGCCCTGGCTTTGGTTCAGTCGTAGTTGCATTAACGATCTTCCTGTCTTTAGTCCAATACGGAACCAGTTGGTTGACTTATTACCTTCGTAAAAGGGATATTCAATACCTTATTGAAGAGAGAGCTATGTTAACAAAGCGCCAGGTTAAGAAATCCAAAAAATTGAATCTTGAAGGACCAAGCAACTTGGAGGAAGATGAGTTGGATCCAGAATCAGTTCCAAAACCTTCTGTATGGAATATATTTGTGTTCAGTATCCCTCGTTTCTTTTTCAAAAAGATTACAACCACGAAACCAACCCCCGTAGAGGATCTTCGTGATAGTAAGCAATACGACGAGCCTGTCGCACCTAGTTCCCCACAAGGGAAGGCTCGTAAGCGCGGCAGGAAAGCTCGTTCTTGAGGGATTCTTGAAATACCACGAGTTCAAACATGTACCACAATTCGCGTTTGCACTTTGAACCAACTCAATGTCATAAAAGAACTTTTATTGTGTTAATAACGTGTTGTCGATTCGCTCTCATTTGATGTAATCATTTAAAAGAACTGGTAGACACCCTTTCATGTTAATGTTCAATAATACAGAGCCTGAGAAGCACCTATTGACCAGTATTCACATTTACATTTATATATACAAATATCCGCTATCAAGCACCAAGTTAGTGGATAGAAATGATTCACGTTAGGTTACAACTGGAAGAGACTGTTTAGTAGTGGTTAAGACGGGTAGCTTTGCTCTTATCAACACAACCTATTTTGTCGGTAAATCCAAAAAAAAGAAATTGACGGAATAGCAGTGGATAGGAATGGATAGGAATGGATAGCATTTGCAATATATAATTAACACGAGCAATCAACACGGAACACACGAAGCCACAATTTGCGATTTCAGAAGCCCCATTACTGCAATCCAAAGTGAGGGATTTGTTCCCACGAATTGACCAATACTAATCGGACCTCATGAGGTCAATCCAGCAATCAGCTATGGAGGTTTGCTTCAGTTGATGTCAACAGTCGAATCACGAGGCTTTTGCCTTTACACGAACCAGTGTATGGATAAGTAAGAGTACGAACAAATGCAAGTCCAAGCAGATGGATAAAAGAAGTTCAGGGATGCCGAGCTAATTAAATGCAGTAGACCAACAGCCAACGAAAACTTTGGATTCATGGTTACACCCGTCAAAATGTCACTCCCCCATCAGCTCATTCACCAGCTCGGAGATAGCCTTGACCAATTGACACTTGCGCAAACATGTTTTCTCCGATTGCTGTTTTGGGAATTTCTTTTGAAATTGCCAGTGAACCTCCTTGGCTTCCATCATTGATTCGTCTTGGACCGAATGCCTTGCAGAATGTAAGATTCTGTGCTCCCGATAATCTTGTACAGTGAAGGTTTCTCTAGAACACAAGCCTCAACACCTTTACAGTCTTCTATAGAAGGCAACATCCCATTTGTGTGGCAACAAATTTAAAGTAACCTGTATTTGAAATATCGGAATTTGCACCCCAAATTATCAGATTGTTCAGGAATCCCACAAGATCGATCCCCACACTTCAGCCCCACCCTCCGTGAACTCCCCAAACTGTCATTAGACATCCAGCATCTATTTACAAGGTTGACTGACATATCCATTTGACGTCATGAATAAATGCCATATATGCGATTTCAAGCCTTGATACGGAGCTATTTTTCTACTAGTAAGTGAACTTCCCCAACTCCTACGGTAGACTGCCTTCCGAATTTGGTATGATTACCCTACTCTTTTAACCAACCAAGTAAGATTACGCATGATTCTGGTTGTCGTTTTTTTCTCCCTCGATTTCTCCCATTTTTTAATAAAATAACTGAACTCCTCGTCTGACAGTCGAACCGATACTTTGTTCCCTTACTCGTACTTGTATCTTCTACTTATCCGTAAACATGCTTAAGAGCTTCGCCAGACCTTCCATTAAAGTTGCCTCCATTGCGCAAAGAGTGCGTTAATGTTTGCTTATTCTCTTAGGAAGACTATACTTATCTGTATCTTCTCCCTCTAGGCCATTTTGGTTCGTGGCATGGGCACTGTCCCTGAGGCTCAAAGTGTATGTCTCTTTATAGACTATTTTTGTCACTTTCTACTCTTAGCTAACTCCTCCGTTTTCAGGGACCTTTCACTGGAAATAAACTCGGTGGTAGATATACTGCAACTCTTATCCCTGGTGATGGTATCGGTCAAGAAACCGCCGCCTCCGTCAAAGCCATCTTCACTGCTGCCAACGTTCCCGTTGATTGGGAGCAATTTGATGTAAGTGGCTATACTACTGACGAGAATTTGTTGAAGCAAAGTGTTGATAGCTTCAGAAGAAACAAAATCGGACTTAAGGGTATGTGGTTTGTTAAATATAGTCATCAGGACTCTAGAGATTAAACCAAGCAATCCGTAGGTATTCTTTATACTCCAGTGTCGAAGCTCGGTCATTCCTCCTTCAATGTTGCCATGCGTAAAGATTTGGATATGTATGCGGGTGTTGTGACTGTCAAGAACATTCCCGGATATCCTTCCCGTCATCAGAATGTTGATTTCACTATTATTCGTGAGAACACTGAAGGTGAATACTCTGGCTTAGAGCATCAATCTTACCCTGGTGTTGTCGAATCTCTCAAGGTTACCACCCGCGAAAAGGCTGAGCGTATCGCTCGCTTTGCTTTCGATTATGCCATCAGAAACAATAGAAAGAAGGTCACATGCATTCACAAAGCTAATATCATGAAGTTGGGCGATGGTCTTTTCCTTCGAACCTGTCGTGACGTTGCTGAAGAATACAAATCCTCTGGCATTCAATTCAACGACATGATTGTTGATAACACCGCTATGCAACTCGTATCCAAGCCTCAACAGTTTGATGTCATGGTCACTCCCAACCTTTACGGTAACATCATCAGTAATGTTGGTGCTGCCCTTGTCGGTGGGCCTGGTATCATTCCTGGCTGCAATATCGGCCGTGAGTATGCCATGTTTGAGCCTGGATGCCGTCACGTTGGTAAAGACATTGCCGGACAAAACACCGCTAACCCCACCTCTCTAATCTTGTCATCGGTCATGTTGCTTCGTCATTTGAGTCTTCATGGATATGCTAACCAAATCTACAAGGCTGTTTACAAGACTATCGAAGAAGGAAAGGTCAGCACTCCTGATATGGGAGGTAACTCATCCACCACCGATTTCACTCTCGCAGTCATCAAAAACCTGTAAAGAAGCAAAACACGACCATCAGCACCAACACTCACTGCACACTTCATTCCCTCAAAGTACATTTTTTCTATTTCACAATATAAATCACAGTGATTTTACATAATTCACATTTGCTGCCTTTTGAATGCTAAATCTTGGTTGATTTCGAGTTTAATTTATTTCATACATTAAATAAATCCTTCATATAGAAGACCTAACCTTAATCATCTTCCGCCCACTCTTTCCATTCTCTCACAATTCGGTGACTTGATCGCATCATAGCATCATGGATGCAAAGATTGCCGAAGCTTTTCCATTCCTCGAGTTGTTTACCAGAGATACCGTTGGCATTGATCTGATTGGATGATCGACCAGGAAAAATTGGAACAAATTGCGAGTAAAATCACCATTAGAAATACGGGTAAATCATTTTGAACGAGAGGATGAAAATCATCGTAAAGGGAGAACCGGAGGTATTAAATGCTTAGTTTGGAACGAATTAAAAGGAATTCTTCTATATCAATTGTCATGTGCCATTAATTGATTATATTACCTTTCTTTATACTCAGTAATATCATATCTATGTCCTACCTTCCTTCAATACCTCCGGGATATGTTGGACCAGTGTGGCCGTCACTATATTGGCCGTTTAGTGGAGATGTTGAGGGCACATATTTATACTACTTACATGGTAAGTTGACTTGGTTAAAGGGGATGTTTGTTTAGTAAGTAATCGGTTCTTCTTAGATGTTTGGATTTTCACGACGGTTTGGACCTTGATCTTTTCAAGTGTAGTACACGGAGTTCTTGGCATTTGGGCTTACTTTGCTATTAAACGCACTCGATGGTCTTTCTTAATTCCCTTTACCTTCATACTCTTTGGCGGTCTCGCAGCATTTTGTAGTGGCTCAGTTATAGGTAAGGCAATCGTTCTTGATTGGATCTAGGAATCCCCTATTGTATATACTGATGTGTTTTGTTGCAAAAGGACTTGTACTGGCGATCGTTTACAACGCGGGTTCCTTCCGGATGTCCACTTGGGTACCTTGTCTTTGGGGCATGATATATACCCTAGTCTGCATCATGAGCTCTTATAGTACAGTTACCTCAATCCTATAATCTTCTTGATTTCCTTACTTTATGTACATTGTATCAAAGCACATATTCATACCTAGCAGCGTTCTACTTTCGACCCACCACTCTTTACTGTGGCACCTTCACAAATCCATCGTGTATATAGCAACTCCTTTATTCCTCTTTTTTAATCGTCATGATGGGGTTTTGTTATGAGCAATCAATCACCTATCCAGACCAACATGCATCCTTTTTCCATTCCACTCGCTAACCATATCCAAACATTAATATTGAGTCTGAGTAATACCAAAATAATTCAAGAATGAATGAATGCTTACATGAACATCCACTAGAATTAACTTTTCTCGATAAAAACCAAGTGGCAAGTGGGTAATCAGTCATGAAATTTATTAGTGCTAAATGTAAACATGCAAGAATGATCAAGGGTATAGGTTATCCAGATGTATTATTGTACGAGTTGTCAAAATATCCCAATTACTCTCTGATGGCTTATGTTTCTTAATGGAAACATACTCTCCACTTATCATTCTCATCTCTACCATCTCCACCACATGTTACTTCCTGACGATTATCATCTAACATCTCTGGATGAGAGTGCAAGTAACGTCCTGTTTCAGCATGACGGAAGGATACAACATCGTTAGCTGACCAATGGCCATGCCCGCCACCGTACTTTTCAACAACCCAGTGATCATTCTGGTCGCTGGATGTTTCTCCACCAAAACCGGTTGCTTCTTGTTGTCCACTACGGGGTGCTTTGAGACCGTTATGGCTGTGAGCCTGGCGCTTGGTTCCTACATGGCGAAGACGAATATAAGTTCCATACTCTAACGCATGTCCAGGAACAAGCACTTCTCCATTAGCTGGAAGGACTTGCCAGTATTCCTCACTGCCAACATTCCAACCAGAGCAATAAAGAAGGTGTTGACCAGAACCACCATTGTCATTGGTAGGGCTATTCTGACTGTGAGCAAGGAAACGCCCAGTCATATTATGCTTGAGAGCAATTTTTGAGCCAATTTTAATTTGCTCTTCGCCAGAATTATGTTCAATTAAAGGATAAGCGTGTGGAGTAACACCCTGAGCACCTGAAGGACGATGCGAGTCAGAAGATGGCTTATATTGTTGCTCATGTTTCTGTGTCTGGTGTTGATTTTCATTTTTCTTTTCTTCGTTATGTTGTTGATAATTCTGAGTGATGGGCTTGGATTCACCAGGGTTTAGTGGAGCATTACTATTGCTGTTGTAATTGGCAGGCTTATTTTCTTGGAGTGGAGCGTGCTCTTCTTCATCTTGTTCCTTATGATCCATATAATATTTAGCACCGAAAGCTGCAGCTCCGGCTGCGAGTACTCCAGCGGCAATCCCACCACCAATCTTCCACTTTTGCTTATTGTCTTCGTCTTCTTGGTATTTGCTCATAGGCTTTTCATAGCCGCCTGAAGGAGCATTGCTGTAGTTACCACCGCCTTGGGGGGCGTTTGCAAAGTTGTTTGAGCTACCGTGGGTCTCTTTGCTGCCATAACCGCCACTGGGTTGGTTATTTCCCGAGTTTGAGTGGTTACCAGCATAGCTGGATTGACTAGTCTGGTTGTTTCCGTAACCATTTCCAGATTGGCTGCTTCCATAGTTTGATTGACTGTTTCCATGGCCATTCCCTGGTTGGTTACTTCCGTAGCTAGAATTGTTGTTTCCGTAAACGTTTCCGGATTGACTGCTTCCATAGCTACCGCTTGTTTGATTGTTTCCGTGAGGTTTAGTTTCACTACCACCGAAACCACCACTGGAGTGATTAGAGTTATAGTCATTAGATTGAGGTTTTCCGTAGTTGCTGTTACCGCTGGAGTAACCACCTTGGGGCATATTGGGTTGATTAGACATTGTAAAATATAAAGTGTGAAAAAGGTTAAGTGATAACAAGAACTCGAGTATTGTCGTGTCTTTTATACCAACAAATTCCTCGCTACTACCAGCTTCTATGATGACGTTGTAAGATTGGAACACACCTAGCGAATGGTGTTTAGTCCCTGGCGAAAGTACAAGCCTTCGACCTCTCGATGCGGAGTGAACAGGTTAGGTCTTCTGATGACACAAATGAAATGAAGCAACTTGGATTTGGTAAGGCCGGGCAAGGGTTAGGGGCAGATGGTTGACATTCATAACAGCATAATACAGTAAAATAGTGATGTTCATTGTAGGCAATCGATCAAGGTTATGCATATTCTATTGGTTTTAGTTGATATTACTTAACATTAGGTATCCCCATTTGGAAATGAAAAGCGTACAAGAATGTGACTCTGCATAAAGGTAAGTAGATAAAGGTAAACGTAAAATTGATGTAAATTGAACTAGACATTAATAAAAGGTTCAAATGCTAGGACATCCCAAGAATAGCCACCCAGACATTGGCTAGTGCTACTACATGCCTAACTTTCGTAATAACCGTACGCGTTCGTAACTCGTTTTTCACCTGGTGGTCTATTCCCTTGCATTTCTCACGAATGATGTCAATTTGATTCATCAATTCATGCTTAAATAATATTCAGTTATCCCAAGTTGTAACAAGGCATTCTAGAATCAAACATTCGACAATGATAGAGGACGACATGTGAATTTGCTCGCAAAATCCCACTCCAACCACATATCTTCTTTACCCACTCGTATTTCTAGAGACAAACAATGGCTCAAGATTTTGCTGGTTACGCTTATGCTATAGTTATCATAATTGGTGGCTTGATTGGGTTTATCAAAGCTGGTAAGCTTTGGAGTTTATAAGATGCTCTTTTGCTGGCAAAAAAAAGGAAGTTAGAGCTAACGTTTCGAACATGATAGGCAGTGTAGCTTCTTTAATCTCTGGTGTCACTTTCGGTGGTGTTATGGCCTACTCTGCCACCCGAGTTAGTCAAAATCCCCAAGATGTTTACATGGCTTTACGTAAAGTGTCGTTTCTAGATTAGTTTGCTTTTATTCAGCTTAAACCGCCCAAATTCCATGTGTTTATTAACGAAAGGAACTTTTGTTAGTTACCTCGAGTGCGCTGCTAGCTTTGATGGGTTATCGCTTCTCAAAGGGCAGGAAATTTATGCCGGCCGGCTTAGTGACGGCTTTGAGGTAAACGATTTATACGAAAGTAGAGGTTTCAAGCAACTATATTTACCTGGTCAATTTCTTCATTATCCTCACTCTAGCTTAATCATGAGCATCCGTTACGGGGCTGCTTTGCTTTGAGATAATAACTTTGGAAATTCTTGAATGAATAATAAATTGATCGATTTATTTTCAATCTTTGAACATGTGAGCATTTCGAAATGTGATAATTATTTTGATTTGGTGTTGGGAGATGAGAATGGGAATGTGAGCCAAATTGACCATGAATTATGATGAAATGCGGAGAGAAGGATCTCATTCAAAACCAATGAATGATCAAGCATCATGGATAAGGTGAGCTAAATGGTACGGTAAGAGTGAGTAATGAGATTGCGATGAAGTTGAAGGCACGCTTGTCTTTACCTCTTAATGGACAAGCCAATGGGCTAGTGTCAGCCACAACCACCGAATGCATTCTTCTGTTGAACCTGTAAAGAATCTTCAATTGCTTGCGAGACCCGAAGCATGGATCATAGAAACCAGAGATGTTGGACTAAATAATGTGTAAGATGAATGTGTCGAGGTTGATATTCTAGATTGCATTTATACCTTCGAGTGGCCACCAGCAATGATTAGCTGTGATTCATGGACCAGAGCTTGTAGAGCCACCGTCACGTCTGCAACATATTCTGGATGTTCCTTGTCGAATACTCCGTATAACGCCTTCACAATGACGAGTCCGTTCTTTGCCTCTTCTTCCTGGGTTTTCTCTGAGGCGGGCTTCTGCAACAAAGTGGTCACTCTTAAAGCATCTCGTTTGCGCGCAGCAAGGTAAGCGCTATGATATTCACGGAGATTCTTGATTTTCCTTTGGATAAAGTAATGGTTCAGTATGGGAGGGATTCAGCAAACAAGTGATAAACATGCACTTACTCCTCGATTTCCTTCTTTCTCTTTGGCTCAAGGTATACCTTATCAATAGCATAGCCAGCGGTAAGGGGAACCAAAACACTAAGCAGCGCTACTCGAACATTCAGGATGGGTGACATCAAGATCGGAACAAATATCTGCTGGTTCGGACGAGTGTATCTAGATTCAGAAGGGATGATGAGTTGAACGACCAAATTTGTTCGCGACCGGCGAAAATTCGAACCAACCTAAGCTTGAGTGTGACTCCGCTGGGGATGCCTGATTCGACCGAAAATCCAATCTTGTGTTGAGGGTGTACTTCACTATCTCCCCCAATTACAACATTCAGTCCTCCGGTGGATACAACAAGTGCAGCGTTTAGTTTTGATGATGAATTGAGCGTATAGGTGTAGTCGAATGTCAAGTGCGAGTCCGACAGCCCCATCTAAAACGAATAATAAGTCGACCATTTGTGAGGAATCCACTTGAATCAATAGTCGCTTACCTGAAGCTCAGTGTTGTATTCCCTTTTTTCGGCACGATTTGCAACACCTATGGCAAATGACGAATATTCTCTATGCATCATCTGACTGATTTGGCGACCCCAAGGGCCAAGGCTGTATTGGCCAGACTTGAATGCTACGTAGCCTGTGGATGTGGCACCAACACGTCGGCCAGCCGTTAAAGAGAAGCTTGGGGGGATCTTAGCGGTTTGAGCAACGGTGTGGAAATCGATAAAGCTAAATAAGTTCAAGTCAGGTAAGTATGGGCTACAATCAGGTAACGCTATTCATTCTTGAGTACCTATCTGGGGACAGATTGTAGAAGAGCCGTCCTTGAAGAACACGTGGGTTGAGAACTGTGGTACTTATCTACAAAGGGAATTGAAGAGGCTTAGTCAAGAGCTTTCATGTGGCGATGTTATCTACCTAACTCACCTCTCCCCAACAAGCACCTGAAAAAGTATGTCTCAGGGTACCGGTTAGGTTTCCACCTCCGAAAGAGTTACGGGATAACATGGTAGCGGTAATACCGGCCTGAGTTTGCTCAAATATATTGGTCTAAAGGTGTGTGTCATGTTACTTTCGGAACAGCAAACCAGATTCTTACCCTGACTATCTTACCTGTAGTGTATGCTTCATGTACAACTGCGAAACGCCACATTGCTTAAGCCTACCTAGCAGTGAGGGATCACGGAATGGACTAGGTTGGAAGGCAAATAGAGGGGTAGCATTGGCCTGAGCAGAGATTTCACTCTAGGTAGAATGATCAGTTTCACTCCAATCAAGTCTGAGATTACCATTTGTTCTACACTATTATACCTTCACTTTAATCAAGCTTTCGATCTCCTCTTCTCGCTTCTTCCGCTTCAACTTCTCTTGCTCCTCCTCCATCTAAGTAAGATGTCAGTTCGCTTATTTTAGAATAAATTGGTTGGAAATTTCACGATAGACAAACAATTTACCTCTTTTCTATCGTTGAAGTTCGTCCCAGGTTCAAAAGTATATCTCAGTCCTTCCTCTCCGTAATGGTCGTAGGAGGCACGCTTGGTAGGGTCAGTTAATACTTGATAAAGATAAAGTTCAATTAGTGGAAGCAAAGCAAACATTCTTCTTGAAATTTACCTTCATAAGCCTTCTGAATGATTTGAAATCTTGACTGGGCAATTTGCTGTAACTCTGGATCGGTATGTTTATCAGGATGGAAGGTTCGACACAATTTACGATACGAATCCTTGATCTCCTCCTCAGTTGCCTATCATCAAGCATAATTAATTTTTACGCATTTCTAACTTTATAAAAGAAAGAGTCCTCATACTCGACGTGTCACGTTAAGAACACCATAATAATCCTCCTTCGGAACCTGAAGGCTCTGCTCGAGCTCATTCAAGTCTACCTCCTCTGGTTCTTCCTCAAACGCAAGTTGTGCTTCTTCTGAGGGAAGATATGGGT
>JNET01034277.1:0-10945 GCA_000697455.1 Basidiobolus heterosporus B8920 | reverse complement strand
GGCAGTATCGTCAGCAGATTCATCAGAAGGAGTGTCATCAGATGACTCACTGGTGGCGGTTTCTTCGGCTGGCTCATCGGTAGGGGAGCTTCCATCCGACTCTTCATTGTCGTTACCAGAAGGGCGTTCATATTTTCCTTCAGCATCGTCACAATCGTCAGTATCATCGTGATCATCGCAGTCATCAACATCATGATCATTATCATCACAGTTCGTGGGCTCCTCTGGCTCACAGTCCTCTGAGGTAGGAGTCTCGCAGTTTTCGATGGTGGATGTTTCGCAATACTCAGTCGTAAAAGTTTCGCAATCTTCTGTAGTGAGGGTCTCGCAATCTCCAGTGGTAGTGGGGGTATCGCAATCCTCGGTAGTAGAAGTTTCGCAATCTTCAGTAGTAGTGGGAGTCTCGCAATCTTCGGTAGTAGTGGGAGTTTCGCAATCCTCGGTAGTAGAAGTTTCGCAATCCTCGGTAGTAGAAGTTTCGCAATCCTCGGTAGTAGAAGTTTCGCAATCTTCAGTAGTAGAAGTTTCGCAATCTTCAGTAGTAGAAGTTTCGCGATCCCCGGTAGTAGTGGGAGTCTCGCAGTCTTCGATAGTAGAAGATGTGGTACAGTCGTCACTCATTGAACGACTTTTATGATCCAAAGCTGCCACAGCATGATCATATACAGCCATAGGACCAGCCTCAATACTGGTTATCATAGAGGTAGCAAGCATAAAGTAACCAAGGATGGCGATCTTTGCCTTTCCGTGAAAAATCATGGTAGTTGTTGTTATAATGAAGTAAAAGAACTTGATATGATAGTAGAAACGTTAACGACGTATGTTTATATATCAGTTGTGATACAGGGATCAAAGCATTCCTCAGAAATGATAAATGAGGTTTAAATTAATTTCTTTACGATACTCCTTAACACAACTCAAGACCTACTGAGTATCACTGCGTTACTCGCTCCAAGATGGTTACTTCGATATGAATGTTGACGCCAGCTGAAGTATTATTTCTTGCAATATATGAATACTATAGGATTGATGCAGATCTATTGGTAGCTATGAGTTAAAATTAGTACATGCACAACTCACTCTACCCCAAAATGTCAAGAATGATATTTTTAGCGCTTTGGGCATGTATAACCAATACTTAGGTAATCTTACTACTAATTTTTGGAACATACCTTTAATGAGGTGATGCTACGATATCACAGAGCCAATAGTCTTTTAGACATTCATCTCCATGTTTGTAGTGTGGACCAGATTTAGGTGACTCCAGTTAGAAATTTAGGTGCTAACCTTTTCTGGATAAGAGACAAGGATTTGCATAGAAGTGTTTCTTATTCTATGATACAGTGATGAGAGTGTGACGAAAAGAATTTCCCCAGAATTCGATCAGAAGATAGATCAAAGTAGTTGAATAGCGTATACCATAAGAATAACAAAAATAAAAATCACATTTGGCATTCTAGCATTCCAATACTAGGGTTGGAAATGAAGTATAGTCAGTGCGGGAAATAAAGTCCAGTCTCACGAGTATATTTACTAAGTTTGGTTTTATTTAGAAATAAGCTACGTAATAAATTCAGGGTATCGGTAAATTTAAGCTAAAGGTAAGATCAAGTATAGGTATTGACAAACACACGATAACTATAAAATAGAGCTGCTTCATTCATATTTAGAGAAACATATAGGCCATGGGGGCGACAATAGCTAAGGCATGGATTGGGTTGACATTACGAAGCACACTCCCGACACCACTGGTGTTTGAACGAACAGGCGCTGCTTTCTTGGGAACATCATTCTCGGCTCCTGGAGTGACTTGAGGGTTGGCAGTGTCGCTACTTTCGCCGAGTGATGACTCGGAAGCGGGTGCAGACTCAACACTATCTGTGGGTTGTTGAGAGGCAGTATCGTCAGCAGATTCATCAGAAGGAGTGTCATCAGATGACTCACTGGTGGCGGTTTCTTCGGCCGGCTCATCGGTAGGGGAGCTTCCATCCGACTCTTCATTGCTGTTACTAGAAGGACGTTTATGTTCTCCATTGTCATCATCACAATCTGTGGGTTCTTCATGCTCGCATTCCTCAGACGCGAGAGTTTCACAGTCTTCAGTGGTAGGGGTTTCACAATCCTCAGTTGTTGGCGTCTCGCAGTCCTCGGCGGTAGAGGTTTCACAATCTTCAATAGTAGGAGTCTCGCAGTCTTCGGTGGTAGGAGTTTCGCAATCTTCAGTAGTAGGAGTCTCGCAATCATCAGTAGTAGGAGTCTCGTAATCATCAGTAGTTGTAGTTTCGCAGTCTTCGGTGGTAGGAGTTTCGCAGTCTTCAGTAGTTATAGTTTCGCAGTCTTCAGTGGTAGGGGTTTCACAATCCTCAGTTGTAGGCGTCTCGCAATCCTCGGCAATAGAAGTTTCGCAATCTTCGGTCGTGGGAGTCTCGCAATCCTCAGTGGTAGAAGTTTCACAATCCTCAGTAGTAAGAGTTTCACAATCTTCAGAACTGTAAGTAGATGAAGTTGTACAATCTTCACTAGTAGAATGGGATTTGTGATTCAAGTTCACCATAGCACCATCTTGGGGTTGGACAATAGGACTAGCTTCTACGTGATTCAACATCATCGTGGCTAGCATTAAACAGCCCAAAGCAGATAATTTGGTATTTGAATTAAAAAGCATAGTGGAGGTTGATTGACTTTAGGAAACAAATGAACTGATCTAGAAAGTGCTCTGATCTACACCTTTATAAGTCTTGATGAATACCATGGTATTAACTAATTTTACTCACTTCATTTAATTACTTGGAAATGAACATTCAGAGCTCCACATCTATTTTTATGTTGGTAGTGAACCTCTTAATTACCTATGGGCCAATGGATGGGATGAAATATTGAATGTGTGGGTTGGTTTTTGCTCAGGAAATGATTCCTTGGATGAAATCAATTTATCTTGATACATTAAATTCGGAGTTCCTTGAAAATTTATTCGCACATTCAGATCCGATGTAGTAAAGGTTAGGAGAGGGGGAGGGTTAAGGATATGAAGGGTGAAGGTGAAGGTGAGGGTGAGGGTGATGGTGTGAGATAAGGTCCATTCTTCAACGTCACACCAATCCAGCATAGTTTTAGCTTGCCAAGAAGGCCATATTGGGCATTCGAAAAGACCCCTTTGCAGAACTCGCTCTGGATCAATTCATCTATTTCGGGGATAAATTTAGAAATCCGTCAACCAATATAATTTGTGCGCTGATGATGGTTGGGACCGAGGTAGAGGTAGAGGAAGAGGTAGAGAGCCCTTACTTCAAATGTTACTCAATTCGCATTTATTTAGTGATTGATATGACAAAAATTTGGAGATGCATCATATAGAGAGAGGTTTCATCACTTACAGGGCAGTGTTGAAGAGGTATGAGATAGATTCTCCATTGTGTGTTCTACGAATCGCCTCTGCCAAAGTTCCAGAAATATCAATGACTCGAAGCTTGGAGATATTTCGACGTTTGGACTCTGGAATAGCAATGGTATTCGTAACCACTACTCGGTATATGCTAGGACATTCCTCCAGCTCTTTCAGGGAATCCCCTGACAAAAGTCCATGTGTTGCAATAACATACACACGAGTTGCTTTACACCTTTTGTATAAGTGATCGGCTGCTTTAATGAATGTTTTGGATCCATCAATCATATCATCCTTAATGTAAGAATATCAGATACATGAACGCCCAGTCAGATTATGATCTTTACTTACCAACAGGAATGCGATCTTCCCTTCAACATCACCAACCAACGTTATACCTTCCTCTTCTTGTGAAATCATTCCGTCAGCTATGTATCTGGTTCCGTTGCTGTCAACGACCTGCTTGGTGCTCCCAGAGTGATGGAAACGAACCTTTGGATCGGAGTGGATCAGGGCAAAGTCAATGTTAAGTCTATCAGCAAGCGAGGTCACTCTATCACAAAGTTGGCTGATTAACAAAATGAAGTTCATATAGAACAGACTTGAGTTTACCTTTTGGTGCCACCAGCGTTCTTAGAAACAACCACACCATTCTGGTAGTCGGATTCATTTTCCACAATCCATTTAGCGATGTTTGGCTCAGAGTATAAATTGTCTACTGGTCGATTAAAGAACCCTTGCATTTGAGAGGCATGAAGATCCATAGTGATGATATGATTGACCCCAGCCACACTCAGCATGTTCGCAAGCACTAGACAATATCACGACTTGAATAAATAAACCGTTCAACATACTACTTGGATAGAGGCGAGAATTACGTTTGGCAGTAATGGCACTCCTCGATTTCTTCTTGGACTGCTTAGAATACGGAAAGTATGGTAATACGGCGGTTATTCTTTTAGCGCTCGCGAACTTGCACGCGTTAATGAGAATTAGTAACTCCATGATGTGGTCATTTACGGTTCCACAGCCACTTTGCACTATAAACACGTCTTCATCTCGAACCGATACGCCAATCTCAACGGAGGTTTCTTTATTGGAGAATTTCTTTAAACTAACTGGAGCCTCGTTAATACCTAGCCTCTCCACAATAAGTTTGGATAGCTCAGGATGTGAAGAACCAGCGAATACTTTTGTCTGTCGCATTTCGTTTGGTATCTAAGGTGAACGGGCGTGAAAAAGGAAAGAGCAAAGGTTACTTCAGTCCATGAACACTCACAAAAGAAACGTACAAGAAATACTATACTCACTTCTCAATGTCTTTGTTTAAACATAAGAGCGTTTCTGATAACTTAATACAAAAATGAACACACGTGTTTGTCTAAATGGCATCGGCTGGGGTTGGAGAAGGGGATTCTCCATGGGAGATATTTTAATATCACAATCAATTGAATCGATGATGAAATTCATTCGCTCGGTAAGAATATCCTTATTTATTGTATCCACCAACGATAGGTTGATCTAAGCCACTTTTCAATCAATTTATGGATATGCCATACTTTTCACATGAAATACTGCTTGAAAGATACTCAGGTATTTATTGTGATTAGAAAACGGATTGACATCATTTGCTTAACTGTCCATATCAGATGAAGCTTGGGGCGATACCGCTTGCGTTTACCAGAAACCGATAGTAACTTCGAGAATATTCAGCCAGTATCTGCCTCGAGTTCTCCAGCATTTTTTGTGTATCATTCATGTGTGCATTTAACACAAGCCGTATCTCGTGCTCTCCAGTTCTCCCGCCAAGATTCAAACTCACTTCAGAGCTCAACTGCCAGACCATGCGTACAACATCCGAATCTTTCATTCACCAAAAATCCCATCAGTTAGCTATATGTTGGGATGCTGTTAATATGAGCAGGTTTACCAAATATATAACGGAAAAAGTCGCGAAATTCGAAGTGGCCCCGTTGTAAAATTAGTTGGTAGATTTGGTCAATTTTGTAATTTCGATCAACACTTAGAAATTGACTGATAACCATCAAGCAACTAATGCTTGAATCGCGTGATCCTTGTTGGTAAATCTCGCACTAGGTTGTGCCGAAAATCTGCTTAACGTCTTGTTGATAAAATATGAGCACCTTAATCATACCTCAGTTGCCTTTATGATGTGCTCTAGGCACAGCATACTTAAGGCTTCCGGATAGAATGTCTTTAACGTGGGTTTTTTACACTCTAGGCCTACTGTGCGATCCAATGACTTGAAAGGCATGGCCCCAATAATAGCAAAAAACTCGGTAACTGCTTCCTATATGAGAACGTTAGGGTTTATCCCAAATATGATCATCCATGGTCAGTTTGAAAGTAACGTACATGATAGTGCTCCTCCACTAGGTAACACAGGCCAATAGAGTAGATCAGTCGAAAAGGGAAGATTGACGACCATTGGCATTTTAATATACTTCGATCAATATTGCTCATTTCCAGTACAGTCTTATGGTCTACACTTTGTGTGGAGTTTACTTTACTCATGACGTAACGCTGGGTTTCCCATGCTTCCTTCAGTCTTGAATTAAGTTCTCGATACAGTGGAACAGCCGCTGACATCGAGCCCTTTACCATTGGATGATAGATTCGGATTAGCGGGAATCTGGTGGTATTCATGTAAGAACAATCATACATCAAACATTGCAACATCTGATCTTGCGTATAAAACAGCATTCTCTACCACAAAAGGAGCCTTTAGTCGAGTCACAAGGTTTTCTAATTCTGCGACGTTTATATCGATAGAGAGTAATATTAGTATAGTGCAATTGATGATTTTGCAAAGTCGAGAAAACCTTCTTCAAATCTCTCGGATTCGTGTTTTCCGCGCTTAAATACAAACATTATAAGCTTGAAGTATTCATATGTCGCCGAGTCTATCAATTAATCGATGCATTTTTGGTCATAATTTCTTGAGATATGTATCGAAATAAGTTACCAGATGGTTTCTCGAGTTTGAACTTGTCTATAGTGCTTAGGTCTGGAGAATCCGATGGTCTTAGCCGTTTTGAGCGGCCTTGTGAGCTACGGATAGGAATCGGTATCAATGGGATTATTATTTGCGCTAGATCAAATAAGGATTAATCCGAATAGGAAGAAAGTATACATGTACATCTATATGTGTACTTGAGTCGGAGGCCGCTTTGGGTTGATTGGAGCTCATTTGGTAATATCCCACAGCCAGATGGAGAAAATAGCTCGCGAGAAACCGCATTCTGAGCTCGGACGTCAATGTATTAGGAGAGATACTCAGAAAATACAGGAATTTGTCAGGGGTAGAGAGATCCGTATGCATGCTACGTTAAACAATAAATCATTATTCATAGAGCGTATGCACTAATAGAAAACCAACCAATCATCATCAAGTATTCTACATTGTTTGATCATTGTCAAGAAGCACTCATAAAACCTCAGAAACTCCAAATCCGAGAGATAATAACCGTGCACAACATCTAACCACGAGTCAAATTGCTTTTTAGAGATGCTAAGAGGCTCCGAATCCTCGTTGAGAACGTCGGGGTTTCTTTTGCACTCTGTTTCGCACTCTTTGAGAACCACTCTTTTCCTGAATATGCTTGGAATGATGGATCTTGCTGTTGTCAGTTATGATAGTTAGTATATTAACTATACTAAAATACTTGATGAACCTAACGAGTACCGATTATCTTCCGAAATCCATTTACTGGAGGTGAAAGTCCATTTACTTGTTCGGCTTTGAGGGCTAAATTGATGGTTTGAGGCTTCTAAGATGTAAGAAACTTTGTTGACTGAGAATGGGGAAAAGCTCTTACTCCATAGTTCGGTATTAGTTCTGTGAAATAATTTATCAGAGTTGAATATAATTTACAAGCAGAAAGATATTCTTCAGAACGTTCAAAAGCGACTAAATGGCATAAAGACTAAAGTTAATACAAGAAGAGTTAGATGAGCAGAATTCAAGTTACCCGCTGCATTGAGTAGTAATTGTTTTTGTGTCGACCTAGGGGCATTCCAAAAAAATACTGTAGCCTTCAGTTAGAGCTTGATTGTAAAGTATATCCTTGCTTAGTTTCACATATTCTTTGTTTGTCATAAACTGACCGAAAGATTCGTTTCGACATTCATTCAGAACGGAATTCCCTATCTCTTGTATATATTTCGTGAATAATTCGTGCGAAGGAAACCTCCTCTGACTTTTGTGGTTTAGTATAAGTGAATTACAAGGTGAATAGAAAGGCTACCAACATTTCGTCCAAGTACTCTGCAGCTGCGACGAAATTCTTTTGCCTAACTGCAATTCTATGACGCAGAAGCTACAAGTGCCAAATATCTATTAGTAGAGGTAGCAGATAAGCTTTCAAGATGGATTCCTGAAAATACCTGTAATTCAATAGATTCGGGAAATTCGCTTAGGCCTCGTTGTAACTCACTATTGGCTAATGAGAATACACCGTCTAATATGTGTTTTTCTATTCGAAAGGCAATCTCGTTGGTCTTGGCATTCATCAAGGTATTTTTTAAGAAGGGCAAGAGCAGATAGGAATCAAGTCGATTGAATGAGGAGAGGTAAGTCAGCAAATATGCAAGTCGACGCTAGAATCCAAATGTCAAACAAAGATAGTCACTTTTCCAAAATTGTTCGTGGTCTTATTTATGGTCAATGAGAGGTCTCTGTGCGCAACCTGGAGAGCCCTAAATAGGAAATATGTTTGTGGTATCTAACAGCAATCTCAGCACAAATATACCCCTCAATTCGAACATGGACCAGCTCAGTCTGACGAAATATACAGCTTCAGCCTGGTCTATTTCTATGGCTGGAATTAAAGAGTGAAAATCACTATAAATCCCTAGACAGTCCCAAACATGTTTCGCCAAATAGTAGACATGAGGAGAGCGTAGTCAATAGAGGACGCTTTGACAGCAGCATAAATTAAGAACTAAGACTACGGATAGTGATGGGGAGAGAAATAGGGATAGCATGTGGTAAGCAGCAGTTACTCTTACATCAGAAGATCGTCTAGTTTCAAGGGAATTTTATTGAGTTGATGTCGGTTTGTATTGACAGGTAATTTAAGCAGATGATACGACTGTGTTGTATGAACCAGGTTAAATCCTCTTTCTGCACTCCTATTAGGGTATAGTTCCTTTGACTACTGTTATTGGATGGACTTGAGCAAGTAGATAAACTTGTACACATCAAAAAAGGAATTATATAATGGCGCTGGAGCGATGCGAATGCTATTGGGCTCACGTACATCGCATACAACCCCTGATGAGCTAAGCTGATGATACACCTGCTTCACATTCTCCCCGAACAAAAAGGAGAGCTGGCACCCACGTTGTTCGGGATCACGTGGTGTCATAATGGTGAACGAGGATTTGTCAAATAGATTATCAAGGAGATACTCCAAATAGCCAGTGAGTAGTACGGACTTCTCACGCAATTGCTGCATCGAAGTCTTCTCAAAGATCTCAAGACTACCAAGAAGAGAGACAGTGGTTAACACTGATGGGTTGGACATTTGGAAGCCGGCAGCACCAGGAAGGGGATCACTAACTGGGGATGGATTTAGTGACTACAAACCGCTGCGGCAAAACCTGTCTAGCATACACGTACCATTGTTCATTTGGAATCTGGCAGTTTTGTTGTGTCCCCACCATCCACTAAAGCTACAAGTGTAACGATTGAGTATTTGAAAGGTGTAATCACTTACGAAATTCATTTTTACCGAGCCCTATCAAAATCATATGCGAATTTCTCGTGAACAAACAAGCCGCCTATACCCCCGGGGCCAGAGTTCAGGTATTTGTATGTACACCAGCAGGCGAAGTCGACATCCCAATCATGAAGTTCGAGAGGAAGATTTCCGACTGCATGAGCAAGATCAAAGCCGGCAATACACCCCTGGCATTGCAAAGATAAATAAGTCAAGAAACTAACCAGGAACGTTAAGTTGATCGTACCTTGCCATGAGCTGCCTTTGTGATTTTTGCCATATCAAAAAATTGGCCCGTATAGTATTGAACACCGCTGAATAACACGACTGCAATAGAATCGCCCTCCCTTTCGATTACTTCCGAGATATCTTCGGTACGAATGGTGTATTCACCTTTACGAGGGGACACGGTGAGTAGACTTTTTTCTGGATCAAACCCATGATGTCTAATTTGCGACTCTACTGCATACTGCTCTGAGGTTTAGATCGAAGAAACCATCTTAACGTCGCCTTAAAAATACTTACATGATCAGATGGAAAAGCTTTGTATTCCATGAGTATTTTGTGTCTACTCTCAGTAGGCTTATAGAAAGCGGACAACAAGAAGTGAAGGTTAGAAGTAAGGGTCGCCATAACGGCAACTTCAATGGGTTTACCACCTTGATAAATAAAATGGTAAGCCAAATAGTATACCACTATTGTAGGGACCCTGGAACTTACCCACAACTTTGGCGCTCAGTTCGCATACTTTTTCGTCTATTGAAACCCATGGTCTACCATGTTTGTGTTGATGATGAGCATGAACACCACTGCAATAAAGAGTTAGTGAGCAAGATAAGAATTAGCAGGTCTTCAAATAATGAATACCTATGTGCCCAAACGTCAAGCTCTTCCTCGACATACTGTTTGGATTTCTTGGGCAAAAGGCCCAAGGAATTTCCACACAAGTAAATGCTGTCTTCATCGGCTTTATATGGACCTAGTGGCTTTTCTAAAGGATCGACCAGAGAATTAGTATACTAATTTATCCTTGAAGGCCTAAAGGTACATACGTTCATTCTCAGGCAACACATCCTGGACAGTAGGAATGTAGAATTCAGCACGTAAGTGGGCAAGTTTATCATGCTGATCCAAATAATGAGCAAACTCAGGAGTTAGGGGGTCAAGGTTAGCCTCCTTAGCCACATTCTCCAAGCGTGTTTGTATTGTCGAGGTCATAATCAAGAGGACTTCAGGGAAATATAGTAGCTCAAGGACTAGAAAATTTCTTGCGCAGTAAGACTCAGAAAAATCGAAGTCTTCAGTAGATACTGACTAATTTATATCACCAAAATTAGCACTGTTGGATCTTCACATCTGAATTATCAAAGTCCTTCTAAAGCGTTTTCACGAAATGTATTTTTTCGCACACCTAAGGATATATCACCAATAACACTCAATGACGTCCGTGGGCATCTAATTACTAATTTTCCCCAAAGGACTGGCAGTATAACGACTGATCGCTGACTTTCCCACGAGTTCAGGTTTTAGGAGGCTAGCAGCTAGTGGTTTCCATAAGCCTCACAAAACATAGATTTACTTTGGAATACGGAAATGGAGGTTTGTAAATATACAAATTCTAGAGGTGAAGCCTATCAGATCTAAGGTTTCATGATCTGAATCGAATATAGTCACCATGTGCCAATATTAGGTAAATCTTGCCATCATCTGATAAATCAAGATTTATGCCGTCCTTTGTCAACGAACATTCTTTGATGGACAGGGTGGAACTCCAACAAGATAGGCTTGAGGTCTTGAGAGCTATATTTATAGTACAGTG
>JNET01034270.1:0-11254 GCA_000697455.1 Basidiobolus heterosporus B8920 | reverse complement strand
CATATCATAGCTTGGAGAATCGACAATTGGTCGAGCTTGTTCCAATGATTCATATGCTATTGTATCCGACAATATTTGATCCTGACACTGGGGAAGATGGAGAAACTTTTTACATTAATGGTGCCAGAAAATTGGATTCACAAAAGCTCACCCATACAACCTCCACTCCCGTGAACGCAATCCAAAAACTGATGAAAGAACCGCAGCTCATATTAGATATGCTCAACCTGGAAGTGTAAGGGAGGAAGTAAATCTGATTTGCTAAATTAAACTGACCACTAGCCACATTTTTAGTATGATCCAAAAGATGGTCACTCAAGGCGGAGAGAAATTATCAGATCGATTTGTACACACTATGCGAGGACAACGAACAATTTCCGCTGGCGCTACTAAGCTTTATTTGGATGCTTTAATACAACTTAAGCGATTTGATGAATACATGATGAATAGCCTCGATTTAATTACGGTTCGTTATTCATGACCCTAAAGCTTAAGTTATACTTGGCGAATACCGTTCTTAGTTCTTGAGCATCTCTAGATTTACTCGCAGTTCGATTTTTCGAAGACTCTTAAAAAACAATGTTTAGAGATTGCTTACCCCAAACTGAGTCAATACCTTGATGAAGTTACAGACATCTTGCAACATAGCGACGAGAGTTCCACAGGTATAAGCAAATCAGAGGTCAGGTTAGCCAGAGATACAATTCTGATGTTGGTCAATCTGATCGAACATTGTCAGATCGAGAAATTAGGCCTGACTGAGACCAATTGGATAGAGAAGTTCGGGTGGGTTATAATATAATATAATATAATATATATTTATATAATCTACATCACCATACTAAAGATTTGAACGACCTAGGATCATTCAAAGAATTTTTTTCCAAGCCCTTACATTGCTCGCTGAACAGTTAGGTCCCCAAGCTGCACAAAAGTAGGTATCAGTTGTGGAATATGCACATATATGGTTATTGACTTGTTCTTAGGGAAACAAAGCTGCTTCGTCGTGTGATTATGGAAACAATGCGCAAGTCACGTGATCCCAAAGGAAATATCAAAGCTTTCCTATTAGAATTGAAGAAATATTCGTAAAGAATTGTACGTGTTTGGAAATGATAGTAAATAAATCAGAAACAGTTGATTGGATAGAATTTATTTGTAAATAAAAGAAAGAGCTATAATAAACAAAGATGGGGAATTCCAATGAGATTGGGGTATAGTCTGACTATTTTGGAACATTAATTGATTGAAGATCCGCACACCCTAAGAGGAGTTCCAAGAACCTTTAGGTCCAGATTGGTAACTTGATCACAAGCAATCTGTTGGTTATTCGCGTCAGAATCAATAGCCGAATTTAGTTTAGCGGCATCTACTACTTTGGGACTATCTGTTTGTGGACGAGCAATCTCGGTATTTCCATTGGCAATAGAACCTGGCTTATCAAGATTGATACTCTTGAGTAGTCCTGCTTGAGAGAATGAAGCACTAATGACGAGGACGAAGATTTGTGTGAATTTCATGATTAGTTTGAGTTTGATAGTAGAAGAGTGGACTGATGATATACGTAGGTAGGAAAGGGCATATTTATAAGCCCAGTTAATACATAACCACGTGTCCATATGCCAACATGCTGCTGGAAATATGTAGCACATGTTTAGATCATCGTAATAAAACGTTTTACAAACATCAATCAATCTGCCAAAGAGTATCAATATCTTCGCATGATTTGTTTATTGTTAAAAATTCAACATAAAATGGTATGAAAATGTCTACTTTTTATATCAAGAGAGCAGAGGTTAGAGCTCCAACTACACCAAGAAGACCAGTACCGACACGGAAACCGCTGTTCTTATGTTTGGTATCTTCCTTATTTTCGTTGGAGTTATTATTGGAGTCAGAGTCCTTCTTGGACTTGGCTTCATGAGTAGGTGAACTGGTTTCGTGAGTAAGTGTAGATTTGGAGGATGAGCTATCCTTGTCAGAATCCTTCTTAGAGCTGGTCACATGAGTAGGTGCAGATTTTGAGGAGGAACTAGAGGATGATGAGCTATCCTTTTCAGAGTCCTTTTTAGAGCTGGTCTGGTGAGCAAGTGTAGATTTGGAGGAGGAACTAGAGGAGGATAGGCCATCCTTATCATTGTCATTTTTAGGATTGGCTTCGTGAGTAGGTGCGGATGTGAAGGATGATGAATTAGGGGCTGAGATGATAGGAGTTTGTGATTCAGTCTTGGTTGCAGGTTCGTTGACGTAAGAAGTCAAAATTTTTTGACCAGGATTGGAGATGGTGAAATAATGGCTGTACTTGGCATCAGGTCCGTCTCCGATTCTAATGGCATATTCCTGTCTCTTATACACATCTTATCACGTATTCCACAAACATCAGCCAGAATATTAATGATTGCACTAATTGTTTATTATTAAAAATTCGATCTATAATATCATGAAAATGTCTACTTTTTACATCAGGAGGGCGGAAGTAAGAACTCCTGCTGCACCGAGAAGACCAGCGCTAATGTGGAAACCACTGTTCTTATGCTTGCTATCATCCTTAGTTTCGTCGGAGCCACCCTTGGAGTCAGAGTCCTTCTTAGGCTTGGTTTCATGGGTAGTTGAAGATTTAGAGGATGAAGTAGAGGCGGAGGTGGTAGAAGTAGAAGATTCAGTCTTGGCTGTAGGTTCGTTGACGTAAGAAGTCAAACTTCCATGACCAGGATTGGAGATGGTGAAATAATGGCTGTACTTGGCATCAGGTCCGTCTCCGATTCTAATGGCATATTCAGAACCAGCTGGAGTTGTGGCATTAATCCACCAAGGATAGACCTCTTTGCTGGATTCAATTTCGTCGGCAATTCGGCCGATGGTTTGGAGTGCAGTCTTCTTTCCGTACATCAGATATATGCTAAAAAGCTCTGGAGCTGTACCATTGACTTTCCTGAAAGTTATATGCAACGTTAGCAAAGGCCTATCATTACTAGAAAACCTTTAACCTACTAACCATGTAATTTGATGTGAAGTGCCAGCTCTCCAAGTAACATCTTCAGGACTGGTGATCTTGTAATCAGCTGAGACAACACTCCATGCTAAGGCAGCGGCTCCAACGATTTGTAGAAAGCGGATCATTTTGCTAGTGAATCTATTTCCGAGTTGCTTTCCTTGTCCTCATAAACTATATATACCTTTGTCACGGTAATTTTTTTCTTCCCTAGCTAGGAATATTTCTATGGAATTCTCGAACAAAAGCTTGAATTGGAAAGCAGTTTAGACAAACATATCAAGCCCCGTTCTAAAGAGATCGAGCTTCCGCTTCAAGCTTGATAAGGGAATTAAATGGTGGATTTTGCCATTTTCTTCGATTATATTATTGTGTATATATCATTACCTTTTACTCCATTTTGATGGATGGCTAGTCCGAAATCTCACAAAAACATGGTAAAAACACCATAAAAACACCATGAAAATTTCCATCTCCAATCATCAAGTAATTCGGGACTTAATTTATCCTGAGGTTAAAGAAATTTGTGTGTTTTGACCAATAATCTCATGTATGTTATGTTTACCACTGGACCAGTAAAGCAGTCATCTTCGTGGTCCGTTGTGACTATTCATCAGGGATTATGGCGACAGTGTGGGTTAGGGGCTTTGGATTTGAAACTCGCATATTGACTTGAGTTACGCTTGATTGTGAGTTATTCATGTGAATTGTATCCTGTCCAATCATAGAGTTTAGGATGACCAATACTTCAACATATGATAGATACTGAGGGTTGTCATTAGGCATTTATAGATGGCTTGGGTTTTCTCTGTTAACAGCCATGGACAATAAGAAAGGTGTTGATATCATAATCAAAGCTGGGGACGGATTTCCCTTACACGCAACTTTGTTTACGCCCAATGCTGGCTCAGAAAGTGAGCTTCCGCTCGCTAAAACTGCGGTGGTTATCAGTTCTGCTACTGCTGTGTTGCGAAAGTTCTATGCCTCCTTTTGTGAGTATCTAGTCACCAATTTTGACTGTGCAGTTATCACCTATGACTATCGAGGTGTAGGCGATTCGCTTCCTCCTAACTCTAAAAACAGGTAAATTCCTGCTTATGTATACTAGCTATCGAAAGAAGGGAAGCAGCAACAATTAATTCTTCTGTGTTTACCTGTAACCAACTCTAGCAAACAACATCCTTTAGTTGGATTCGAGGCAACTATCTCAGATTGGGGGTTCCTTGACTTACCTGGTGTTCTAGACTATATGCACACAGCATATCCAGAGTTACCGTTGGTATATGTTGGTCATAGTGTTGGTGCTCAAATAATTCCTTTAGCACCTAACGGGCATCTCGTTACTCGAAATGTGTTTGTATCTTCGAATAATGCTTATTACGGATATCGCCCAGGATTTAAGAGTACTTTTCAAATGAAATACTCTGGCGCTTGGCTCACAAAATGGTACGGTTACTTCCCAGGAAAAAAACTAGGAGTCATGGAAGATCTCCCTAAAGGAGTCATGAATGAATGGTCCACATGGTCAGAGTATCCCGGGTATTTCTGTGATAAAAATCCTGAGTGGAGACAAATCTTTGATCGTTTCCGAAAGCCCATCTTAGGTATTTCATTTACCGATGATGCGTATGCCACAGAACGCGCGTTTACGAGTTTTTATGAATTCTTTACCGGATCTAATGTGATACATTGGAGGCTAAAGCCACAGGATGTAGGATTGAAATCCGTTGGCCATATGGGATTTTTCTTTGGTAGAATCAACGAAGTCCGAGACAACCTTTGGGCTCCTGTCGCCCAATTTTTATGCCAAGATGTGATTCCTCCAAAGCCTACACCGAAGCTTCAAGGTAAACTTTAGTTTCGCACTACTGCTTTGATAGGGCAGACTTGATTTTGTACTACCACATAAACATTGTACGATTCCTGGCCCTCTCCTTGACCCACCTCTAGGCATAGCCAAAGATACCAGTACTGATTGGGTCTAATCCATCTTTAATGTAAAACTATAAACAATCTGTGGAAGCAAATATCATTTCATAATTTTATCTAACAAAAGGGATAGAGAAAAATAGGTGAAATCGAGTGGTATTGAACAAAACGTGATTGACGAAGAAGACAAAAATACACAATCGAGCCCTAATCTCCTTTTAGCGAATCAAGCATTTGTCTAGTAAAGAAGGAAAAAGAGCCGAACCCAAGGAAGATGTGTAGGGTTGGTTTACATAATAGATTACTGTCAACGTATATAAGAATGATCGTCAATATGCGACTTCGCCATGCCTGAAAAGTCAATCTTCCAAGTCCACTTGAGAAATGCCGTTGGGTGTAATTATAGTAGAGTCCGATGAATTGCTAAGGGGAGCTCCATTGATGTTGGAGAGATGCTCGTTATTGTTATAAGACTCAGAGTCTATTAAATCGAGAGGTTTAGAATCGTTCGAGGCGGACACAACGCGGGTGATTTTGACAGGCTCCGAGATTCTGATACTCTCGGTCTGCTTAGCAACGTCTTTGATCTGATCTTCTGTTTCTGGTTTCGAGCTTGGATTCGTTGGAAGATCTCCATTTGAATATGTGCCAGAGGTTGGCGGGATCGCACAGTTAACCTCACCTTGGACGGAATTTTCCTTGATCACAATATGGCTGAAACGTGGGTGAAGAAGTGATTCGGACAGCAAAGATTTAATTTCAGGGTCGGTATCATTGCTCAACCGAGCAACCAAACCATCCAACTGTTCTTGAAATTTGGGAGAACTCTCCGGCCTGTCACTCTCTAAATGGACAGTATGAATCGAAATTCATAACGAGAGAAAGAGTAAAGGGGAAAGAGGAAATACCATAAGTATAAGTAATCAGCAACTTTGTGGTCTGTGCAACCAAAAGCCTGACATTGACCACCTTATCGCTGCTTAGCTGATAGAGGACAGGCATCAAAACTTCACCAAACTTGTTTAAATCCATTTCACTAATCTCTAGCAAGGCTTGACAAGCTTGAACAAATCTATGGTGTTTAGAGGTGATTTTGGTTGTCAATGAGTTAGAATCCAGTTACTGCTCTAGTTACTACTACGTACATCATTCTGTCCCGAAAAGAGGAGGCCAGTCCGAGCTTGAGAATTGCCTCGAAAACCTTTGAAGAGAGCTCAAGGTCATCTTTGGATTTTGTGTAAATGATGGGCAGCTAAAATCGAACCATCAAAAGTAAGCATCATGCAACACGTTCAAGACGAGTGAATATTTCTTTACAGTAGAGACTGCTGTTTCTCTAACACGAGAGACTGGGTCGTTCAGGCATTTGACAGTGATGGGCAGGATGACTTCCACAACAGTTGTATCGGGATAAATATTGCACAGAGCAGGTAGTTGTCTAATGATCACAGTTTTGAGTGCCTGCTAAAAGATATATTGAAAAGAAGCGATACGAACTGTGCAACATGTTCACGAATTCTCCAATTCCGAGATTCACTCTCCCAAATATCCTCTAATACTGTCAGATACATCTCTCGTGTGGGTGGACTCAAGCATTCAAGGAAAACGGATGCATTCTGTAGAATACCAATTCGTATCTAAAGTACAACAGACATTAAAGATAAGAACCGAGAAATGAGGCGAAATTCAGAGTACCTCGTCAGTGTCCATCATGAAGAACCCAAAGAGGGGTGCTAGTTGTCGGTCACATGCATCTGAATTCCCCTTTAGTAGCTTCGCAATTTCGTGGAGAGAGTAAGCTAGCGTTCGACGCACACTCAACTATCAATAATTCTTTGGTTACCCTTCCGCGATCATATAGACTACCAATATTGGACTTACCTGAGTGTCCCTACAGAGAGCAATGTAATCCTCCGCAAGCTCTGGCCACTTGCTAGGGCCGAGAGTCATTAACACAGCTAATCAAGGAAGGGGACTCGGTTAAACAAGGTTTGGACAGTTATGCATTTAATATGGCGGTAGAGTTAGGCGGTACCTGGGAAATTGTAGGCACATCTGAGTGTTCTGTCGGGGTCACGGATCGAGTTTTTATTTGATGATGGAAACATAGACATGTATTTATCAATGAGAGCTTCAGGTACCTTCAAGCTGTCGATTAGAAAAGGGAGTTTTGGAAGAAACAAATGGCAACACAAATCGAAACACTAACCTCTTGACCATCAAATATGGCGATTAGTTTCCCTAAACCATCCTCAGCACACGTTTGCACCCATCGACTAACATCCGTAGCCATAGTCTCGAATATAGGTATACATCTCTCCAAACGGGCTGAAGCTGGGACAGAAGCGCAAATTTCCGGTAAGGCAAGGGCACATGATTTGCGAACCTGCCATATATCATCACTAGCCAATTGTTCGAACAACGGCAACTAAACACGCCTATATAAGATGCTTGCAATACAATAAAATAAAAGAAAGCAAATACCAAGGCTTCAACTGCTAGTTCATCAGGAACCACCTTAATGACAGCGCTGATCACTGCAGGGATTTCCTAAAGGACAGGGCGTTTGGATTAAATCGGGTTCTTTGATTTCAAGGAAAACAACTTACTTTACGAACACCAAATGTGGGGTCATTGACCACTCGTGACATTGTTGGAATAAATATATCAATGACAGAGTCTAGATCTACAACCTCAGCCAAGATTGCCATTGTCTACAAAAAATCCAATTCATTAAGTAGTCGTTACAATGAGTTGATCGAACAAAGCTTGGATGTACCTTGAGCATGGCTGCTTTGCCTTGATCTTTCTCTTCGACTCGTAGGCATCCCTCACCATTTCCGAGTTGGATGAGGATGCCGTAGATGATTTCTTGATCAACAAGATCTTTGTCCAGTTGCTTTGCGAGAGAGACGATACACTTTTGAGCAGCAGAGGCAATTACGCTGTTCCATTCCAGGATCAAGGTGCGTAAAAGAAGCGAAAAAGAGTTGGGTGACAATTGATTCGCTTCGGTAGATTCTCCTGATGTACTGGGTGGGCAAGTCTAATGTAACCAAATCAGCAATTATCCGACTCATTGACGCATACAACAACTCTGACCTCGTAAAAATACATTAAAATTGTATCTAAATTCTCTGCAAATATTTCTCGAACTTTGTCCTCTGGAAATTTCAAACAGTTGAAAGTAAATCGTCAAACTAAGCAGCAACAGTAATGGAAACAGGAGTGCAGTAAGCGTACCGTCATCACTTCCAAGCTCATACAAAAGTGGAATGACATATTCAATTGCTTCTTGGGCATCAATCTCACGGACAAGGTCTGGTAGCTCTTTGGCAATCCAAATTCTTTTTAACAAACAGAACTATCAGTTGATTGAAGGGTTAAGACGCATAAGGTATTTAATTTACCGATGGGCAGTGAGGTCACTTTTCGAGTAAAGAAACACTTTCTCGAGGGGAGAATATTTTGGCTCGGATTCATCACTCAATTCTTCGTCAGAAGCTATATCAGACCATCAAGAAGGGAATGTGAGCAAGCAAGATTCGCAATAGTCTCTGTTAGGGAACGTAAAGAAATCGCATTGAGACGAACCTTCTGGAGACTCTAACTGCTCCGTGAGTACTTCAGAATCGAATTCCTGATCCAAAACATCATATAGGCCAAGATCTGGATTAGAGCACGGAGGTGATTTAGTATCTCAAATGTGACACACGAGAGAAGCTACGGCAACAGGAAAAAGTAACAATAACGGATACTCACCTGCCATCTTTGCAAGAGGAGTTTTAGTAAGAGGTACGAGTTACAGTTGCAAAAAGGATAAGCAATTAGAGGGTGAAATTTCGTACTAAAGAGAATGATGTTCTGAATAGTATATTGCAGTATATTCTTGTAGATCTATATTGAAGAATCCGAGCTAATTCACATAAACTTTATCTACAGTTTAGGCAGTTTAATCGAAATAACCCATAACCAATGCATCCCATATTCCGTAGACATTCATTCGCATAAAAAATCTTACTGAGCTTGATTTCGTAAAAATCGGTCACACCAGCTAATTTCTACTTCATCTGTCTTTGGGCAACTGTCCGCCAGTGGAGCCAAATAGCATGGCAGACACCGCAAATTTAAATCGTTCACGAAATTCTAATTCCTATATGCCTTCTCCAGAAAATAAGTATCGTCCTTATGCACACAAGGTTCCCCTAGAATCTCGTGAAGATACTTTTCACTTAGCGCAGACAAATAAAACGTACCTAGGCAATTTAGCTGATCTGAAAACCTTGGATTTTGACGACAAACTTACTATAAAGGAATTCTCCACATATGCAGGAATTCGTTACTTAACCACAGGCCTTATATTTCCTTTCGCTGTTGGTGAGACCCTACTTCAGGTTCAATATTTACCTAGTGAGGAGCATGTCTTTAAAGCCTCCCTGGAAGAGGGACAACCACTAGAGGTAAAGCCAACAACACGCATCTCAGTAATGTTCTACCACAGCATTAAGCCTTTAGGACCTTACTGACATGGAATGTTAACAAATAGAATGAAGACTCAGATGACCCTGAGTTTTATAACGTAAATCTCAGCTATGACGCTCAATCCAGAGGTTCACTAAATGAGAGCCAACCATATGCACTTCCACCCCTTGAAACTGGTGTCTGGGATTCGTTGCAAACTCTAGCGAGACATCCGACTGAGGGATGGCTGTCGCTTTGGAAAGGTTTTGTTAAGTGCTCTACCTCGATTCAGACCATCAAACTAAAGTTATCTTTAAGGGCAATTTACTAATTGGATTCACGATATGGGACAAATATTCCTTCAGCCTTCTATTGAAGCCGTGCTTAACGATGCGTTTGATTTATATGATGACACCATACCCTTAGTACATCTGGAGAGAGCACTTCCAAATGTTGTAACCATGGTAAGTAGCCATATTGTTACCGGGATCATTCTGAGTCCTCTAGAGATCGTTCGAACCAGGTATATATACTTTCTTGACTACTACCCTAGTACACAGCGTCTAAATAGGCTCTCTAAATACTAGATTGATTGTCCAGAGTTCATCTCCGCAGTACAAAAAATACCGTGGATTCTTTCATGCATTAAAAACAATCATTCAAGAGGAAGGGCTAGCAACGTTCTACTGGTCTTACAATCTTTTCCCTACAATCCTCTACCATGGTTTGACACCTTTGATCGGAAATACTATTCCATTAGTGATCGATCGCTTCCTTAATCTGTCCCCTGGCGACTCGCCCTTACTGTATAGTTTAGCTGAGTTGGGCTTACGCACATTACAGCTGATAGTTACCATGCCAGTGGATACCATTCGTAAGCGACTTCAATGCCAAATACAGAGCCACCCAGGCAAACGTTTAACTACTATAGTCGGCACAAGACCAACTCCCTATTACGGTGTTGTTGATTGTGCATACCGCATCATCACTGAAGAGGGAGGTAGCCGAACCAAGTACAACAAAAAAAGCAAGAATGGGCGCTCACCAAGACGCAAGAGGGTATCAGATCCCATTGGAAATGCTCACTCAGTTACCACCAAAAAAAGCTGGTGGCAACGCTGGGGGGTACAGGGCCTATATCGCGGAAGCAGTATGAGATTTACCGGACATCTAGTTGTCTTTGCAAACAACGTCATTGGCGGCACTAAAGATGAAGATGAGTGGTGAACTTTAGCCAATGCTAAGCAAATCTCATAAACCATATATTCAATATTTACTAACTTCAACTAGAGCACTACTTGTAAAAACATGTGTATGTCAGGTGGAGGCCAAAAACGATAGTGTCCTTCCCACACCCGGAAGGTAGGGAAATATGCACATCGAGGGAACGCAATCCAATAAAAGCATATCTTCATGCACCAGAACCCATTTAAGGCACATCATGATCACTCGTTGAAACGCTATATTTAGAAGACTCATTAGTCCAATGGTCACGATGGTTGGGAATACTTGACCCATGTTGAAATGCCTTTCGAAATGGGTTACCTAGTTTCATTAAATGTTACATTGGAGTCTCAAAAATCCGAAAATCAAAGTTACGCACGTTAAAATGTGTGGTTTCAATCAACTCGGTCTATCCCATACTGTAGCCGAGCCTATGGATAGGCCGTTAACTTGCTTAAAAGAGAAAAAACATGATTCCATGGGATTTTTTAGCTATCTTTAGACGTCTGTATGGGTTGATGTAGTAGCTCTAGTCCATCGAACGTTATAAAATGAAGTGCGAGTGTCTTTATACTGCATCGCATCCTTCTCTCTATCTACCCTTCGAATGAAGATCTTTAGCTTCCTGACTCTAGGCGCCTTTGCTTC
>JNET01034258.1:0-22151 GCA_000697455.1 Basidiobolus heterosporus B8920 | reverse complement strand
TTGACTTCTTCATCAAATTTCTCTTTCTTGGTTGTATAATCCAAGGAATAACTTAAACCAGAACAACCCTTTGTTTTGACACCGATCTTTAGCCAATGTGGTTCTTGAACCCCTTGCTTTTCCGAAATCTCCGAGAGTTGTTTGATCCTTCTTATAGCCGCTGGTGTCTATTTAAGACTTAATAAAGCAAAGTTCACTTTCTTTGATATGTAAGGAGATAGAATACTTACGATGCTGAGTACCGCTTTTCGTGGTCTGAGTGTAGGGCCAGTACGACTGGCAACTTTCTTAACCGTAGCAGCGATGGACATGATGGATAAAGGGTACAAGCGAACGTAGAATAAGTTGTCTGGGCAATATAGTACGGAGTGTTGAGGAAGCGGTTACTGTGGTTTATTTTATAGATAAAGATATTGTGGAAGACGATTAACAATCAACAAGTAGTCTGCTGGAGAATACAGTCACAAAGCTTCTTTGACTCCTACCACGCTCAAAATTATAGGGGATTTCTTGCTGATTATCATAATTATCCCCATCCCTACCGCAGTGAGAATTCTTATGCAATGAGAGCAATTTTAATCAGAGGTCAAATCATCATCGTCTACCAATTGCTTTAGTGCTCACATCGATAGCAAGTAAACAAAATATCCGTTATTCACTGGAACCAAACCAGATTTAAAAACCTCAGTTCCTCTCAATATTTTTCTACTCGACAAATGTCACTACTCCGAAGTACAAGGTTAGCGCTTCCTTTCAAATCACTATACTTTCTCCGGTATTTGACCCTAGACACCAACATAGCTCGAAATGTGCTTTATCCTGTTCTTCCAAAAAAGCCGTTTCTAGAACACTACCTTCTAGGTAAAATGTCACTCTAGTTTCATTAACGTCGATATCCAACTATACTATTGTGAAGGATAACTTGACAAAAAAGTCTTCAAAGGACCACAATAATTTAGTCTCTACTTTTAGATGGTATACACAACCTGCTAGTACTTCCAGTGGTACTCAACTGCCTATAATTGATTACGCTAAAGATCCCAACTATAAAATATACTACATGAGATCTATGAGCGAGGCAAATACTTTGATCGATAGTTTGCAGTGAGTTCAACCTTAACCCTCTCCGCACCCCTTCTTACTTACCTTTCTTTAAGAGGGAAGATCTTTGCTTTGGATATTGAATGGCGAGTGAAGCGATTTAAGAGTATTGGAAAGACTGCTCTAGTACAGTTGTGTGATAATCAGGGGGTTTATCTATTCCACATTAAGCATATGCGTGGTCAGTGTTTTCTTCGAACTATTCACATTGTACCGGCTTGAATTATTGAACAACCTTGCAATAGAATTCCCTACCCGACTTCGTGAACTTCTAGAAAACCCATACATACTTAAACCTGGATGCAATATTCGTGGGGATGGAACAAGGCTATTTAAGGATTACGGCGTGGAATCCAAGAGCTTGTTAGAGCTGGGATCGTTGGGAATCCAAGTATCAGATGAGTTCAACGGACGTAAAATCCAGAAATTAACCACTTTAGTGGAGGTTCTGGTTAGTGGTCTCGATTGTAGTAATAGCAACAACAGTGTGCAGATGGTGATATGAAATTAACTTTGTTAACTTCGCTAGCTACAACGCTCGATGAAAAAGGATCACAACATTGCCTTGAGCAATTGGGAAGCATACAAATTGTCACCAGACCAAATCAACTACGCAGGAAACGATGCTTATGTAAGTCAACACAGGATCTACTGGGACATGCCGGGCTGTTCTAACGGTATTTGCTTAGGTTGGCTACAAGCTGTTCGAACGCATTCGCCAGACACAACTTGAGAAGTCAAATCAAAAATTCTGCCTAACTCTGTATAATATTAGCAACAACACTCAGGTCTACGAAGTGGAGCGCACACTAGAAAAACAGATGGTCATCTGTAATAATTCTCAGGATTATCCAGTCGCTTCTATCACAAACCCCAACTGGAATGCGCCAGTAATTCCTGCGAAGCGTACACTGCCGAAGCAAGAGCTAGAGGCTGAACTAGGGGCCGAGTCACAGTACACATCACTAAGCGATCTTCAGAGCGCCTATTTCAAACATGAAAATGTATCAGAGATTACGGAACTTGAGCCCCCAACATTGGATGATTTTCAAAAACAATTTTGCCAAGAAGTTATGGATTCTTGGATCGACGCTCAGTTTGCAGGAAATGAACACCCTTCGCAGATAGATACAGGTCGAACCTCGTCCCAGAGTAAGCCATTGCCACCCAACCTTGTAAGTGCTCGGGCAGACCTGGAGCGGCTCTCTAGACATACCCAAATTTATCAGGAGGCGTTGAGTTACTCGGAGAGTTGGGCAAGCAATGAAACTCATTCTGGAGGTGATACAGATGGTGACCAACTAGATAAAGACCAACTAAATGGCTGGTCTACTCATTAACTCATAAGGCTAGGAAGGTTTTGATAAATCATGGACTAAATAAACATTGAGATAGATTCAGCGGTACGTCAATACAAATGGCCATATTGAATGAAGTCCCTCTAAATCAGAATTGATTTTTATGGATAGAGTGTTCTTGCCAAACAATGGTAATTTGTAATTGTATTGGTTGCATATTAGGTAAATATAGGTGAACTTAATAAATAGTAATGCCAAGCACTACTTGTGTGATATTCTTTTGGAATAGACTACTTGGCTTATTATAGATATTAAATTCAACGATATCTATACAGACAAAGTTGCTTTATTCCAGCTCCATTTCTCATTCCCTTACTTTCCATCGATACTACTTGAATCTTTCCTTTCAAAGCTAATATAAACTTTTCCATTCTATCTCAGTATATATCCACTTCTTGTGTGCCGGCAGTTTCGTTTGTCTCTCAAAAGATAATGTCAACCATTGTAAACACATCTAGTCAAAGAGAGAGGGCTGTTGCCGCTGTCGAAGAGCTCGAAAAAAAAGCCGAAGTGATAAAAGGCCTAAATCTATCCAAGGAAATCTGGGCCGTCCAAGCAAATCGTTTATATGAGCAGGTAATAGAGTTCCTCTTATTTATCTAGCTTATGGAGAACAGCAACATAGCAAACCACTAACTCTAGATATTTTCATGTTGTTTTCTTTTCTTTTTCTCATTAGGCTAAGATATCGAAACAGAGAGGAGATCTGGTAAACGCGTACATTGAATATTTCAAATTCAACAAGTTGGTCCTTTTCTCCTCATTTCAACATCAATTCGCTTTATTGATCGATATGTTCATTTAGTATCGTCACCTCCATTTTAACTCAACATAATGTGGATCTACGAAAGGTATACCGTTATTTCGAAATAGCCACCATCACAAATGAAGTCTAACGAACAATTTCTGCTTAAAGAAAGCACTCGAAGTAAGCTCAATTTTAAGTGAGCTAAGAAGTGTTCTAGTGGCACGATTTGAAGGTACTATACCTAGAAGCTCGAATAGTCACCAAGTGAACCATAATCAAATTCCTTCAAAGAAGAGCAGCGATCTTAATTCTTCGCAAGGGCCCACTAATAAATACGTCGCTAAACCCGATACACCACATACCCAGACTGGCCCAGTATCTCAGGATTATCATGTCGTCGCAATATCACCCAACCCTGCTCTTCAGGTGAGTAGTCAAACCGTAGCACCTCCAGTACTTACAAACGGAATGGATCGTGGTCCAGTTTCGAGAGATCCGTTCTCGAATGATGCGTTTGATACTTCTATACGTGAACTCCATAACAATAGTCCCGATGTTCATGGGTCGATGCTGAGATTTCCTCAAGTCGAACACATCTACGATGCATCATTTCCTGAGACCGTATTAGATTCAGACTTTGATATTGACGAAGTTTCACAGCGATATCCGAGCTTAGATCATGTGAGCTCCTTGGCCATCACCTTGAAGGATAGTCAGCCAAGTGAGAAGTCAAGTCGGATTTATGGGGTACGCCCTATGCAAGATCCAAAAGCCTCTAAAGACCCGAATAATTCTCAAGATATCTCTTCAGAGATTCAACGAAGGTCAAAGAAATCACCCGCAAACTTTGACCATGGATCACAAGCAAGTTCTTCCAGCCATGACGCACCATCAGGTCTGGCCTCAAGACAGGACAGAAAATCAAAAAATACTCTAGAGAAGTCTCGACCGTCTCTCAAACTCAAGACTCCCTCTAGAGCCCCTTCCAGACGCTGGTTTAGCTCATCCTCGATTTCTCAGACCTCTTTCGCCTTTCCTCATGCTACTGTGATCTCCACAAGCGCCCTCTACCAATATCTCTACCAGACGAGCAATCCTCCATCAATCCTCTTGATGGACATCAGGCCAAGAGAAGAGTTTCAAAAAGGGCATATCGATGCGAAGTATATAATCAACATTGATCCAATGATCTTAAAGAATGAGTAAGTGTTCTATGATCTATTGGGATAACGGCCATTTTCGAATCTAATCACAAATCTTTTCTGTAGGACCACTTCATCCAAAATCGAAGCAGCTTTACAATTGTGTTCATCAAAGGAGAGATCATTATTTAACGAGAGACACAAAGTTGATCTGATTGTTTTCTATGACCAAAGCTCAACCTCCTTAACTCAGCGACCCATTGAGCTTGGGGGAAATCTTTCAGCCAACCCGTTACAGCATTTGGTCTCGGCCATCTACGAGCGTGAATTCGAAAAGGTTTTGATCCGGATGCCAGTATTGCTCAGTGGTGGTTATCAAGCGTGGAAAACTCAATACACGAAGAACTCGAGGCCTTCACGAGAATCTGCGGACCAAATACTGAGACAAAATCATGATCATCAACACCTGAATAAATCAGGTCACACTTCTATCCCTCGTGTTCAAGTGATGCAGAATACCACCCAGGATTGGTTTAACAAGCCTCAGGACTTCTCCGCTGATAGGTGGGCTTTTTTGCTACTCGTTTTCACTTATATCTCGCTTATTCTGAACTTATTCAATCTAGTCAAGGCCCAAAGTTAAATCAAGATAACACCAGCTCTGAACAGATTGATTTGTTGGTTGACAAATTGAATCAATCAGCCGTCAGAACACCAACTGAGAGGCAATCGGCTACTCTGAAAGTCCATGACTATTTTCAACCAAGCCTTATATCAACACAGAGTTCAACTCAAGGTTCCCACACTTCGCCTACCCCAAACAACGCAAATCTTTTGAATCAACATAATTGTAGCTCTACCATGATGCCACCAACATCGTTCTCTGCGATGCCCAAACAGGCAGGTTTACACCAATATAATGAACATGGCCAACAGCATCATGCTCATCTACCAAACCAGTCAATGCTAATGCAGCAACAGCAGCATGCTCAGATGCCCAACCTTTATCAATCTCTACAACCCCAAGTTGTATCGCACGGACCATACATCGATCACGCATATAACTCTCTGCCACCAAGCATGCCTCAACAAAGTGCTCATATTCAATACCATGCGCCTTATTCTAATCCTCCGCCCTATGCCTATGGGCAACCAAAACCGCAGCACCATGAGCCTCAGAATACAAGCAAATTTGAGCCACTTCGAATGCCACAACCTGAGCACTACTTCTCAGCGACATCCAGCCAAATACCAATACAGACAATATTCCCCACGCCCACGCCTACGCCTACATCTGCTCCTCATCCTCAAGCAACCCACAATAAGCCAACTTCGCATCATCCAAATCAATCCAACTCAAGCCTCCGGCGACGTAAGACCTTTTTAGATAATCCATATTATGGTTTTACTACAACCAATAATAGTCGCTATGATCCACCGCCGCCCTTGCCCAAACGACCTGTACCCTCACAAAACATGTCTATTTTACAGCCAACCAGGGTAAATCAATCAATGCCACCAATACCACAGCATCAGTACCAACAATGGCAGCAGCAACAACAATACCAGCAACAGCACCACCAGCAGCAACGTCCTATTGTTCGTCCAGCTTCGACACAAAATCAGATGTATGGACAGAAGCCGATGCTACCTATGCACATGGCATCACCAACTTTTGAGTCTTCAGTATCACAGCTTGGATCAGTCCGAATTGGAATCACGGGCCTGAAAAACCTGGGAAATACATGCTTTATGAATTCGGTATTGCAATGCTTGAGTGCTACGGTTCCTTTGGCTCGATACTTTCTTGGTAAGTGGATGGAAACGACATATTTTCATGTAAATTAAGATTTGGTCAGAACAACAGAATTGCTAACGGTTCAATGGGATCTAGATGGTAGTTATAGACGGCATATTAATGTTAGCAATTTCCTTGGGACTGGTGGCGTCTTGGCTCAAGCATTTGGTGACCTTATTCGTGCCATGTGGAGTGTACAATACACCTTTGTTTCCCCTATTACATTTAGAGTAAGCCCATCTTTGTGTCCACAATGTAACCTACCCAGTGGCTCATTCAATTCTTTACTTAGGATGCTATAGCCAAATTTGCTCCTCAGTTCAAAGGGTCGGATCAACAAGACTCCCAGGAATTACTGGGCTTCTTGCTGGATGGCCTCCATGAAGATTTAAACCTTATCGTCAACAAACCACCACCAGTCAATGACGAGGATGACGATATGATAGAACAAATGCCTGAATATTTATCCTCAGAATTGGCTTGGGAGAAGTACTTGATGCGAAATTCATCTATCATCGTTAGTTTGTTTCAGGGGCAGTTCAGGTCGAAGCTTCAGTGCACTTATTGTAAACAGGTCAGTCAGATAAGAAGAAACTAACATGGTTATTTGGTGAACTCATCGTTGCACTCTTTAGACTTCTACAACGTACAATCCATTTACGTATCTTTCATTACCGATCCCTTCAAGAAACAACGGGACCCCATTAACTAGATGCCTAGAGGAATTTGTCAAAGAGGAAACACTTGATGGTGAAGATGCCTGGTAAGTCATAATGAACATATCCATTATACATCGGAACGTTTCATCTGACCAGCAACTATCCATCAAAACATAGGTTCTGCTCGCGTTGTAAAACACGTCGTAGAGCAATTAAACGACTGACTTTATCTCGGTTACCCGATATACTTTTGATACATTTGAAGCGATTTTCATTTTCTGGACCATTTCGAGACAAGTTGGATACTTTGGTATCCTATCCATTGAGGTTTGTCTTCTTGAACCTTGTTTTGTTTACACTCACTTGAGCTAACTCCTTAACCCTAATCTGTAGAAAACTGAATATGTCGCCATATCTACAATCCACTACTAGTAAAGCACCTACAACCTACGACCTGTATGCAGTATCGAATCACGTCGGGGGTCTAAACGGTGGTCATTGTAAGTAGCCTTTTTTACTTCTGTTGAAAGGCATTCTCAATAACAATTCATGCTCTTATGCAACCAGATACCGCACAAGTTAGAAATGGGAATCGTAATCAATGGTGTAACTTCGACGACTCCAGAGTGTCAGTATGCGATGAGAGCACTGTAGTGGTAAGAAACTCGATAACATGACAAGTCCAAACCTAGATACTGATATGAACCAATTTGCCCATTTCTAGTCCAAATCAGCATATATATTATTTTATGTTCGCACTGCCGTCAGTTAAAGTTAGCCTGGAGATCTTAACCTTTTTCTAGCCCCCTTCCTTACCATTGTTCTGCCTCTCATTTAGTTTCTTTTTGTTGAGGTGTAGTTGTCCATTTTCTTTGGAATCATCCGCATCAATCATCTTCCTGTTCATATGTACTGATATCATCAAACAAGTGTTATGTACTGACTGTTCTGATTTGCACATAAATTCTTTTTTTATATTGTTGAAATGAGCACTTAACAGACTTAGAGCCAAGAGTCTTGTGTTCATGCATCTCAAATACCACTTTGTTTACTTCCAGATAACTGTGTATACATTACTTTATCATGAATAAAAGGTATCTGCGCTCTGCAACAATCTGAATAAGTACAACCAAGTAAGGAAGCTTTGAGCTGATAATGAAAAAATTGTCAATATGCTAGCTCATATATATTCCTATGAGGACACTGGTAGTAAGTTCCATGGTATCAGCAATAAAGCATATAACTTATAAATGTATCTCTGATGAGCATACATGTATTAACCTGAACCTAAAGCTTTAAGATCCATTATCCATCAGTAGCTTAGATAGCTCTAAAGAGCTTAATATTTGGGATGTAGAGATTCTTATGAGATTGTTGAGATTTTGAATTCGCTGACTTCCTAAAGTGATTCAGAACAACCAGCTTTTCATTGATCTTTCAAGAGTTCATTCAGACCATGAACCATTATTTCCCAAAGCAATGCGCACTGCACACTTAGAGCATATCAAGTAATGATGTGTAACAATTATGGTATAAGCTTGGTAAGAACCTTGGAATTGTGATTTGTGACTTGTAGATAGATTGGCTTAAAAAGCAGTAACATTAAAAAAGCAATAAAAATAGATTTAAAAAGAGGGGCCAAATTCCTTAGAAGCCACTATGAGATAATAGATAACAAAAGCAGCATTACTTGATCAAACCTCATCTAAATGTTGATAGTCATAGTTCTTATCAGCTAATTCTAGTTTTGTCTGGAAGGTGAGAAATAAAGTAAGAGATAAAGGCGACCCAGCATCTCGATCATCAAACGATATCCTGCTGGCCATGAATCTTTCTAAATGGAGGTGGTGGTAGGTGTCTCGCAGATCTATCTGATAGAAGATTCATTATTCCTCGCACATTACTCACTACTTTGTATCATCTGGTGGCTATCTCGATCATCGACACTTGTGCCACCTTGTCTAATTTGGGGTATTGTTCACAATTTTATAAACTTTATGCACTCAATGCCCTTTATGCCCTCCATGTCACACCAGAAGGTTCGAATGGTTTTTGAGACCTGATTTCACCACTTCTGATGCATTTCTCAATACCTTCATGGTGATTTAGAAATGCATCCAATTGCTCCAAGCAGACCCAGTTTTCTAAGGAAACGGATGGCTCGGGTCATTTAGATATATTGCTCAGTGGGAGATGATGCATTATCTGGTGAAATTGGAACTCATCAAAGATATAAATAATGGGCCTAAGTGAGTATCTAACATCAACCAACTCCAGGTTTTCTGATCTTTATTTGATTTAAATTTCCTACCGATTAAAACATGCCTTCCGTCTCCGTTAGATCTTTGGATACCGTTGTTGAAAAGCAATCTACCAAGCTCCGGGTTCTTATCATGCAGTCAGCCCATGGTCTATTTGTCTCCTCAGGCGGGTTCAAAGCGAATCTATATCTGGCCGATGGCTTGTTGAAGGCTGGTCATGAGGTCAAGATGTTCGCGCTGGGACTTGAGGAGGAGGTTAAGGTATTTGGAGAATATACCAAGGAGACCTTACGCCTTGGGCCCAACCATTACTTTCGCATGTATCGCCACTCGTACAACGATATCGATACCGTCACCGTCAATATCAACGACTGGCGGAAACTTTTCGATGAGGAAGGGGCTAAGCGTCGAGTTGGATGGATTGAGAACATAGACCGGTTTCCGGAACTCTCGGTCTATGAGCAATTCATCGTCGGTGAATTAAAAGCATTTAAAACCACTCACTTCATCTTCAATGATTCTGTATCCCTTAAAATTTCCAGAAATACCAAAGATTTAGTCAAAGTGTTCATTTGTCACGCTTGTGAACATCTCTCTTTTGGGCCTTATGCGGGTCTCTTTGAAGCTTCGAAATCTGATGTAGAAACAGAACGACTTCGAAAGGTGGATGGAATTTGGGTAGTCAGCCAGGCCATCCAGAGATATATGATGAAATTTGGCAACATTGAGTCCACTCACCTCCCTATCCATCCTAAATCTTTTATTCGTGGTAGTGGATCCATACCGGTATACAATAATTTCAATAGGAAGTATGTAGTAGCCATTAATCCTGGAAGTTTCAAGGGCTTCCACATCCTTCATGAGCTTGCGCGTCGTATGTCTCATGTGGAGTTTGCTGCTGTTAAGTCTTGGAACTTAAATGACTACCAAATATCTCTTTTGCAGAAAGAAAGAAATGTCACCATTATGGATACCTACAGAGATATGGAAGAACTGTGGAGTCAGGTAAAGATACTGATTGTTCCCTCAGTCTGGTACGAGGCATTTGGAATGGTGGCTGTAGAGGCAATGCTCAGAGGAATCCCTGTTCTCGTAAGTAATGTTGGAGGTCTACCTGAAGCGAAATGTGGAATGCAACGTGGTATCATTCCTGTTAATCTGATCACCGGAGAAAGATGTGAGGACGCTGACTACAACCGAAAGTATGGGCCTTATTTGATCCCCGAGCAAAATGCAACTCCTTGGGTGAACGCTATTGAAGAGCTATATCACGACCAGGTGGTCTATGAGTCTCATCGTCAAGAAGGCCTTGTTGCTTCTAGAAACTTTATTCAGAAGGTGGATACCACATGCTACGAGCGCTGGTTAATTCAGCTCTATAGTAAAAAGGCGGCGGCTGTCTCTTTCGGTAGTACATCAAAGATATCAGCTGTTACTCCATGCCCTCTTCCACCAGTAGCCGGCACTTCTGTCGCGAAGGAAAGTAGACCTGCGAAAGCAATCAAGGTCTGAGATGGCATCGTGTTGTACGATCATCTACAATCTTTTCCTTTGCTAATTGTACTCTGAGTATCATTTACATATCAATATCCTTTGTTGTTTAAATTGCATTTATCACAGTGCACTTCACTATTTGTACTTTTATTTATCCTATTACCCAGCCAACAGTATGTCAAGAGCTACGCTTATTGTGTTACCCTTCCTGTGTGAATGATTGAATGTAACTAAAAAATACACACCATTGAAATAAGAGTTATGTTGACTACGCAAATAATCTAATCAATTGATTCAAGTGTTGATATAGTAATAGATGATCATTAGTACTCGACCCGAATACTCGGGCACACTCTGGATTTCGACCCAGATAAGCATATGAGGTGGACATTCATGGACAGTGATTGTTCCGGTGTTGGATTCATTTACAGATTACTACTTTTCTCTAATTTAGCACCATTTCTCTGGTTCGAATTGGTCACAGTGTCAACTACACGTCAACCACACGAAGTCTATTTCTCCATCTACACATACTTTATGGTCACCTCTATATTAAGAAATCTGGAGTCTTTGTTGGGTATATTTCACCACAATGGAAGGCACATATTTGCTAGGGGCCAACATCGTTTTAATATCGGTCGACTCTAAGTAACGAAGTACAGACTCTCATGGAATAGAATATTCTTTGATGACGATAGGAGCTTGATGGGGTCTTAACTATGGGGTGCTTTGTATCTGTGTATCATTATTACATCAAAACTTTAAGTGTACTTGTCGCAGATGGGTCTTGATAAGATCTCAAATTAGTATCAAAGATGCATCCACGTTTTTTGTATGGTACCAACTTCAGTAATGACATCACAAATAATTAATGAAAGTCAGAGTCCATGGAATCGCCATGGAATCACTACTAACCATCTCCGCTGATTTGGCCGATCATGGGTAGATCCCACTATTGACTTGATTGTTTCTTACTCATCATGTAAAATCGATGTTGGAGATGGAATGGCCTTTAGGTTAGGTAACTTTTCTATGAACGGACCATCTCTTACGATTTCTTTCATTATTCTAGCACAATAGGTAAGGTATAAGGTACGATTGTTAGGTTGCCCTGACGACTGTATTTCTGGTTAATCTTTTGGATACTGGCTTATGGAGGTGGGATAATGAGCTTAAAAAGAATTCCTGCATTTCATGTACATAAGGTTTAATCACCAATGCAACTGGGAGTCAGGCTAAACAGCGCAATGCTTCTTAGTATAAGCAGTCCCCATTCTAATAGGCTTCCCAAACATTATCCAAGAATCCACTCCACAATTATCCTCTCCTGCAGCACATGTCTTCAGCAACCCCTAGATCAGCAAGAAAAAGTAAGAGCAAGGTAGGCTAATTATTATTGAATTGTCAGATCCCCGCACCATCCCCTTATCCAGCATCCTTAGATGACAAATGATATATAACTCAAGGCTTCCCCAAAGGAGTTTTCCTCATCCATCTATATAGTTCTCTCATGTATCATGGTCTTCCCCTTTAGAGATTCTATCTACTCTTTAATTTCATGGTTACTAGTCTTACCTATCCTTTCAGCGGAGCTGATTATTTCATCGGAACATCAACGCATCTTCGAGGTGAATATCGAAGGAACATCCAGCCTTTTCACTCTTTCGGAGAAGGATATTGCCTACAATAATCTAATTTACCCTGGCAAGGCACCGAGCATGATCGGTGATCCAAGTGAAAATGTTCGGCTGGGACTGATGGGATTTTGCCTTATAACAATACTTTGCGTTTTCAGTATGATAGCATGTTGTTGCATACGAGTCTATCTACAATGGAGTCAGATAACATTGGAGGATGGTCAGCTGATTGAGGATGAATTTGTCGTGAGGTTTGAAGGCACTGATAGTATTTGCCTGGATGATCCTGTTCCACCCTATGCTGGGGCATCTTACTTCACCTTAACTGAGTGGGCAGTGCAGGCTATTAGCAACTCATTATACACTAGACAACTAACATCAGTAAGCACTCAACGATGCTTGATGTTTAGACAATCTGACCCTGGTGCTTGTTATCCCATAGACGAACTTGATCTTCCACCACCTCCATTATACGAAGATGCCATATCTGAGTTGATCATCATCAGTATAGAATAGACGTAAGAAAGGATTTTTGTTTAATTTGTACCCCTCCTATGCAATCTTCTTAATACTAACTGTCAAATGGATTTCCCTCTATTTCCATATGTATTTACCTTCACGGTCATGTTTATCAAAACTCTAGACTTATATAAAGTTGATATCAAGAGAGGGTTGGTTAGGCCAATCAATTATCTATTAATGAGAAAATCTGTGGGATTATTTTTGACTGTTGGTTTGTTTTGCTGGATGAATGGGTAACAATGGTATTTGTAATCAATGTGGCTGTTGAGAGAGATTCTGCGCGGTATAGTTATAGGCAATCAGCACACACACATGAAGTTTCAAAGAATTCACTCTCAACTACAATTGGCTCCCAAGGCGCTGAAAATGATGAATCTAAGTCCGGGCAGGGCGAATTTGGGCACGTATGAAACTCCTCAGTTTCTTCACATATAGTTGGGATGGGAGTTAAAGGTGGTGTTGGTAGGTTTGATAGAGGTTTGGGTAATATCATGGATAACATCATTCCTTTCGGTGAATTAATGTTAGTGAGAGCCAGGTTTGGTGATTTTGACTCGAGGAGATTGCTAAAATAATCAAGCTCCGAGCTATCTAAAGTGTACCGATGGTGATGTTTTCCTATCAAAATATTGAACTGATGCCGCGATGTGTTGTGACAATGCCTAGAATTTCTTCTTTTTGTTTGATTAGGGCAAGTGGTGGTTGATTCTGATTCTAAAGGTTCTGATCTACTGCGGTGATGCTTTATAGGTATTTGATCGCGTTTTGGTTTCTCTTGGATTTTTGGGAGAGTACCAGCCGGAGGCGTAAATACGGCAGTTTGTATGCAGGGTTGAATAGGCGCTTCAGGTGTTTGGCCTGTCTTTTGAATAGTACTCTTGAGAATGTGTGCTTTCGTGTTGGAGCTCTCATATTCGAGGAACTCGTATATATCGACAGTCTTTTTGGGCCTCTTTAACTTGAAAAATGCTGGTTTCTCTGAAAGTGTTAGGAGTGGCTTTAAAGTGGTACCCAGGTTTCTTAGCCTGGCTGATTTAGTGATAGACTTGGAATTCTTTGATTTGTGAGTCAAATTATTATTCATTTTTCATACAACTAAACTGATATTTACAATTACCGGTTCATGTGAAGCAAAATCCTCAGGGCCAGAATTACTTAGAAACTCGTAAAGAGTCTCGGATTTTTTTAACCTTGGCGGCATAAAATCATCATCTGCGATGTCAAGTTCATCTGTTTCAGGCGATACTAATGAACTTGATATGGTGGGCTCACGGGACTGTAACTTTTGCAATTTCTTAAACACCTAGCACATGATTCAATTAATGTCAGACCTAGGAAGTAAAAGGATGGTGGGGATACCTCAATACTACGTAATCTATTGGGAGTCAAGGAAACTCTCTTCGTTTCATCCGCTTTTAAAATGTCATCAAAGTTGATATCCTGCGAAATTAAAATAAGCTATTTGAATTAGGTCATAGTAAGAAATTACTAGGATTACCGTAGAAATTTCCAATTTCAAAGGCAGAGTTCGTACGGCTTCCTGGCTCTGGAAAGATTGTAAAGATTTGCTCTTGTGTATGATCTGATGGTAAGCTTCTGGTAGATATTTGAGCAACTGTTTGGAACCAGGTTGAATGATCTTCTCTGCATTCACAGGGTTCACTCGTGATTTCCCTCTACTGAACAGTCCTGAAAAAGGTCTAGCGTAGGTGCTCTTAGTGTGCATATTTTTGTTTATACTGATCCGATTAAACTCTTTTGCAAATGATCTCCCTGAAATTTATTAAACCTCAACAAATTGATGTAGGATGAGATAGCATCAGTCTATTTACCTAGAGAACTATCTACACCTAATATAGATGTGTTCTTAGAGTCCTGCGAATCCTTCTTCTTGACCGAAATGATATCAATAAATTGCTGAAAGAGCTCATGGATTAGAACTAGGTTACCTCTGGATGTTTACTCATAGAAATGAAGTTCAATCAAGTATTAAATTAAGATAAGTAGAGGGTTAGGGTATGGTTTGCAGAAGTGAAGGAACTTGTAGACTTTAGTGTATTTATATACATATATCTTAACCTCTTCGCTCTAAAAGCAGGAGACAATTTCTAGGCACAAAGTGGTTGACCATCTGCACCAGCTCTTCGTGGCCAGAGGGTTCCTGCTTTAGCTACAACGTGCCCAGCTCTAAGATCAACCTTATTACGGTCTGTGTAATAGTTTTCAAGATATATATATGTATAAATGCCTACTATAAGCCATAAAAGTCAGGGGAATTAGTGAAATGCGCATTACATTATATACAAATCACGTTTCTGGCTTTCATTCAGACCCTGATTGACGATCGCTGGGTTGTTATTAAGGGTTGTTATTCACTGCGAACTGCGAATACAGCCAAAGTCATCAAAATTACTGCTTTCTAATATATTAGCATAGGCAGGTGGCTTAGTGCGTGATACGGATTTCCTTGTTTTACCATCTTAATTTGCTTCAATGAGGGAGATGGCAATATTAATTCTTACATCCAATTATGATGATGGCTGAGAAATATTGTAAGACAAAGATCACTCTCGAACTAGTTGAAGTAGAAGCCGTTATGTGTGGAGTGATGAGCAAAGTGATAAGGTGCTTTACTCTTCACAATTCAATACTCAAACCTCACGTGAGGGCGTTAATTGCGTATCCAGAATAACCTGAAGTTACCCCATTTTATGTCATCTGAGTGAGAAATGACCCTTAAACAAGCTAAAGGCTCAAACAACTTGATATCGACTCAGATGCTGAGTAGTGATGACATCAAGTTCATATAAAATAAACAACTAGCGATATACTCTAATGCCCTCTCAGTATTTAGGACACCACTATTCGCCTAAGCTCATAAATACTGCCTTCGTGCTATAAAGCAAGAGTAAGTTTTCCTTCGATAACCACTGTTGGAAAACGCAGTCAAGGACCAACGAAACTACAGCATGGAACCTTTGACGGAATATGAGGTGACACTTGAATTCACCTAACCTATAATAAACCATTGAAATAACGCTGGAACTTAAACAGAAGCAACATTTAACGGCAAGTCGAACTTTGCTGGTTGGTAATCCGACCCGACCTACTTCTATGCCATCAGGTAATCAAGTTTCATTATTGTGCTTGGCATAATACTTACACCACGAGGTGATAGATCTTGAGGAATTTCATGCCACACAAATGCTGATGCCTACCCAATACCAACAAGAGTTAAGGCATTCAAATGTCCAAGTTAAAACCCCTACAAGTCGCTTCTCGAGGAACATGTTGAACAAACTGTGGAAACTATGGAAGAAGTCGATCAGCCAGGTTCTCGACTTGGATTCGATTGAGTAATATTAATCATACTAACCCGTTTAACTCTAACAGTCATCTGCCCCGACTGGCACACATCGGCATAGTTACACCGACGAGCACATACTTAACAAGGAAAAGCATAGACTAATCTATGAACAGGTATATCCATACACAGTACCTATTGTTGAATTCTTTTGACGAAATATCCTAGGAACGTCAGCGTAGAATGGATGAATTCGAGAAAATCCTGGCTTCTGATCATACAATCAAACTTACGTTAACACCAAATACATTAAAAAGTAGTCATGTAAGTTTTGATAACCATATCTAATTGATAGTATGTGGCAGTCTGGAACTGATGAATATTTAGGTATTTTCTACATGCCAGCATATTGCGCCAACATCCGAGCGACTCTCGGGTCAATTTAAAACTCCAACAACCAGCGAGCAAAGCGTATACAATCCTCTGTTAGTTTTCGAGCCAGTTTCATATGAGCGGTTTCATGGGTGCCGCCGATCTAAAAGAAACTCCCACAAAGGTTACTCGCTTGATCTTGCACCACCATTTCTTGACATTGTGCCAGACATTGGACCTCATGACAACATCCCAAATACTGTGGATATCGGAGATTGTATGTTTCTAAAATAACCTTAATACTAGTTGAACTTTGTTACCCATTACTGGATTTTGGGTAGTCAACAACATTTGATTAAGTAACGTTCAAATAGCGTGCTAGGAGACTTTAGAATCAAAAATAAAAAGACCATTAGACACCCCATAACCACAATTGCAATTATAATTACAACCAAGAGTAGGATTATCTACTTGGCCCTTCAACCATATGAGTGGGAATAGTGCTTTAGTAGTGATTTACTTGTGCTTTAGTAGTGATTTACTTGTGCTTTAGTAGTGATTTACTTGTGATTTGGTCCATGGATGATGATAGATTATGCACACTTATGATTTGCTATTCCATTCACAACTCTAGATTTGGGTAGCATACGATTCTATACCAAATTAGCCAATTACCTTGCAGAAAGTACCTATTTGAAGTAATCCTGGGTTGGCAATCTTGATTCAACTGGAGATCGATGGCTATTTTGTTACTTGCAAGAGCAATGCTGTTTCTAGTCAATTTCGGGAAAATTCTTTAGCCTTACTACTCGATCACGTAACGCGGTTCAAAATTGATATTATTCGCTAGATTTTCTTGTATTCATGCAAATTTTAGACTTGAATGTCTCTTTGCTCGGTGCCCATAGCCGCGACTAGCCGTCCATAAAAGCCTAAATGAATATTCCTCAACACCCTAGCCTATGGTTTACTGTTGTTATTTACTATTGATGTTTAGTACTATTACTATTTGCCGTTATCAACAAACCCCCGTATTTGGCTTCCTATAAATAATCCCTAGTTAATTCGTAATCCAAGTTACGTTCGATCCTCTGACTTTTGCATCACATCATGTCCCACAACAGCACACCCCTCTCCGTCTCCAGCATGACCCCCGAGGAGTACAGAAAGCGCAAGGTTGCCCTTATTACTGGTAAGTAGCCTAGTTTGTCAGTGATCGACATTCTTCGTGGATGAACTAAATTCAATCATTTATTAGGCATTACCGGCCAAGATGGTTCATATTTGACTGAGTTTCTGATCGCCAAAGGATACACTGTCCATGGTATTATCCGCCGTTCATCTTCCTTTAACACCGGAAGAATCGAGCATTTGTACAAAGATCTTCATGAAGATGGATCACCTAAGATGGTCCTTCATTACGGTGATTTGACTGATTCTACCTGTTTGGTCCATATCATCTCACAAATTCAGCCTACTGAAATCTACAACTTGGCTGCTCAGTCTCACGTTAAGGTCTCCTTTGACATGGCTGAATATACTGGTGATGTTGTTGGCTTGGGAACTCTTCGTTTATTAGACGCCATCCGTACTTGCGGCCTTACCCAACATGTCCGTTTCTATCAAGCCTCTACTTCCGAGTTGTTCGGACAAGTTGTTGAGACCCCCCAGAAAGAAACCACACCTTTTTATCCCCGTTCTCCATACGGTGTAGCCAAGTTGTATGCTTATTGGATTGTCGTCAACTACAGAGAAGCCTACAATATGTACGCCTGTAACGGAATTCTCTTCAACCATGAATCACCTCGTCGTGGCCGTACTTTTGTTACTCGTAAGATTTCCAGGGCTGTAGCAAACATCCACCTGGGTAAGCAAGAGTGTATGCATCTTGGTAATGTGGACTCCAAGCGTGATTGGGGACATGCTCGTGATTATATTGAAGGAATGTGGTTAATGCTTCAACAAGATCATCCTGAAGATTTTGTTTTGGCTACTGGAGAAACCCATACCGTTCGTGAGTACGTCGAGAAAGCCTTCAAGGTTGTCGGCAAGGATATCGTCTGGGAAGGTGAGGCAGAGGGTCTGATTGGAAAGGAGGCTGATACTGGTATCGTCCGCGTTCGTATCGATCCTAAATACTATCGTCCTACTGAGGTGGAAATGTTACTCGGAGATCCTAGTAAAGCAGACAAACTCCTGGGTTGGAAGCGCAAGGTCGATTTCGATGAACTGGTTCGTGAAATGGTTCTTTGTGACATTGAAGGTGTGAAGAACGGAGATATCAATTGATCTATGTATACAACTTTACTTAGCATTTGTTGTCAATAGTAAATAATTTTACGAATAATATATATTTTTTATTGCTCAATAAATAATGTTTCATTTTTTCAAAATCGTTCTCCATAAACAAGGTTAGAAATTGGACTGTAAGTTGTACAAGGTATAGTAAGTATATTTCTTTGACAAAATCAAACTTAAGATGCCCTACGTCTAGCTACAAATATGTAAATATCCTCACTTTGCCATCTTTCATCTTGTTCTTGAGGCTTGATGTCTCTGAACTGAAAAAGTTCCCCGAACTTGGCGAAAAAACGTGCTTCTTCTTCGAATTTTCGACTTTCAAAAGCAAGCAGCACCATAGTTTGAGGATTCGAATATTTTACAAGAGCATCAAGTAGAGGTTCATGTAGTTTTTCCTCCCACAGACAATCAGAGCAAAGTATTAGATCTATTGGCTCTACGATTGGTTCTTCTTTCAAATCAGTCCAGTCTATAGTTACCGGAGAAATAGTCAAGCCCTCTCTGAATTTGTTGGTGGAAATATTGTACTTTAGTAGAGGCAGAACACTGGCCTTATCACTCAGATAAAGTTGTCTTAGTTGTCCGAGTACTTGTCCAGCAATCAAACCTACAATACCGGTACCAGAACCTAGCTCTAAGCAAGTGAGTGCTGTCTTGATCTTTTGGCTGGGTTCTTTCAAGAAATTCGGCTCGGCTATCTGAGAACCGTTTGATTCTACCAACTTCTCAAGATATTTACTTAGTACATAACTAGCATCCCAGATTGTGCTTCCAACTCCTGCAGCCATATCACCGTTGGAATCTTGATGTATAGTCAAGGCTTGTATAGTTGAATTGTTAAATTCATAATCAGTAGTGAAGGTGGTGGTTGGTATCTCCTCCATAACGTAGTAGTAGGTATATAGATGAAAGAACTGATTTTCACCATGTGTTTTTCAACACTTACGTAATACCAGATAACTAGATCTAAATGAGACATGCGAGTGCAACAATCTTCATCATGTCCAAATTCACTACTACTAACTGTCAATTAAACTCTCGAAACCGAGTTTCAACATATTGAATTAAGTGGGACAAGAAATTACGATTCTTTAATAATAATTTTGGTTTCTAGTAGATTTTTTAATACATACAACGCCACAAAGATTTCCTCTAACAGAATTCATGTAACAAGTGCTCCGTTAAGAGAAATAAAATAACATGTGAATATATGACATAAAGATGGCTAATTACAATTTAAGAAAAGAGTCTCTTCTCATAAGAGTGCAAGCCATGAACTCCACCTTCAACTTGGGCAGCGGCAGTACGCTTTTCGAAGCGGACATTGTGATTATACACTTCCTCACGGAGTGAATCCAATGATCTGACACCAATATCTTGGAGACCGTGTTGGAGGCCAGTAATAAGGTAAGGAACAAACTTACGGATAGAACCCTTATCAACGACAGCACCAGCGACACCTTGGGCAACCTTGATAACATCGTTTTCAGAGAAGTAACGAGATTGGGATCCTTCACCATGAGTACGCTCCATAGCATCCAAAGAACCCATACCACGATATCTCTTGAGGCGCTTGCCTTCATGATAGAAGTATTCTCCAGGAGATTCGAGGGTACCAGCTAAAAGACCGCCCATCATGACAGCACTAGCGCCGAGAGCAAGAGCCTTGGTAATATGACCAACGTTGGAGATACCACCATCAGCAATACAAGGGACACCGAATTTTCTGGCAAATTGGGCAACCTTGAATACGGCAGTACCTTGGGGACGACCAACGGCCATAACTTCCTGAGTAATACAGATAGAACCAGATCCCATACCAATACGAAGGGCATCAGCACCAGCTTCGATCAATGAGGCAGCTTGTTCGCGAGTGACGACATTACCGGCAATTACTTGGACGCTGTCACCGTATTTACCCTTGATGTACTTGATCATGTCAATTTGGTAGACAGAGTTTCCTTGGCTGGAATCCAAAACGACGATATCCAAACCAGCTTCAGCAAGTTTGTCAATACGAAGTTGATCTTCGGGGCGGGTACCGATAGCGGCAGCGCAAAGAAGTTGCTTGGAGTGATCCTTCTTAGAGGCAAGAGGGAAGTCTTGGTTCTTCAAAAGATCAGAACGGGCCAAGATAGCTACCAACTCGTTATTCTCGTTAACGATGGGAAGCTTCCCCTTCTTGCATGTCTTGAGGATCTGGTTGGCTTCAGAGAGGGTAATACCTTCCTTGGCGGTAACAAGATCGGTAGTCATGACATCTCTCAAAGGAAGGGATCCATCATCCAAGAACTGGATATCACGGGCGGTAACGATACCGAGAAGCTTTCCTCTTAATTTACCAGTATCTGAAATCCAAGAATTAATAAAATGAATTAAGATGAAAGGGTTTGTGCGCAGGTATCATCAGTCAGAAAATAATCTCCACAAGGACAAATTAATGTTCCAATTCGGAAGAACGAAAGTTATATAAAATTTATCTCATCATAATAGATGACCATTGCACATGACTAACATAAGTAAACTTACCAGTGATGGGAATCCCGCAGAATCCCTTGGTGGCCTTGATTTCTCTGACATCATCGACGGTGTGGTCAGGGGTCAAAATGAGAGGATCAAGAATGAATCCATTCTCGAAGGTCTTGACCTTGCGAACCATCTCAACTTGTTGCTCGATGCTGCAGTTGTGGTGAAGGACACCGACACCACCAAGAAGAGCCATGTTAATGGCCATGTCAGCTTCGGTAACGGTATCCATAGGACTAGACATGAAAGGAGTCTTGATGGTGATTTTCTTCGTGATCTTGCTCTCGAGCTTGACAAGGTGAGCAGGGAAATCAATATAACCAGGCAAGATCAAGAAATCGTTATAGGTAAGACCACCAGAGTGTTGGAGATCCATAAGCTCTTCAACCGAAAGGCCATCAGAACCCATCTGACTAAGAACTTCAGAAGCCTTGGCGGGGTCAAGATACTTGTCAGAAGACATTATTAGTTTAATTAGAAGGTGAGAGAAACCTTTGGCGGGGTAGGGAAAAGGTATACCAACCTTTACACTGCACTTACTGTACCTTTATACTAATTGAAAAGTCCGCAATAAAAAAAAATACTCTTCTCATCAAGAATCCCTATTGGTCAATATTTTTTTTTCTTTTCCCACTCAACCATCTCACTCACCCTGTACAAAATTCATATATATTGTCTGATTCAAAAGAAAAGCCGATAAATTCGAAGTAAACCATTTAAATGATTTTACTTTGGCAATTAGCATTACTATACGTTTAAGCATTAGCGCTAACGGCTCAAAGACTTTTATTCACCCAAGTTACGTTGTGTAACTGAAGCGTTTTTGATCGATAAGATAGTGATAAGATAATTGAGTCAGTAAAAAAGTTGCTGTATGCTCGGTGATATATTATAAAACATTCAAGTGATTATGCTTCGTGATATGTTA
>JNET01034231.1:0-13115 GCA_000697455.1 Basidiobolus heterosporus B8920 | reverse complement strand
ATTTTGTTCATGCATTGATAGGATTGCAATAAATCTAGTCGTTGTGTCCGCATAAAGTACACTCTGAGTAATTTTCATAGTGGGTAAATAGTTATTTTCTACGCGCATCTCTCGGGCACAACTTTAGTTACGGGAAGAAAACCAACCTCATTACAATTGTTGTTCCTTGTAGGTTTAGATCAGTGAACAGAATTTTCAGATGAAGGAAAACTCATTCGAATTTCCTTCTAGTCTAGTACTTCACAAACATGCTAAACGTATTACCCTTTCCAAAGATTTCTCTTGGCGAGAATATGATACTCGACGTAAATCTTGACCAGTCCTGGTAGATCTACAGGCTAATTCCAATTAGCATTACCCGTTTACCCAAGTCATTGTTATCAGGATTTTCGTATTACTAAATGGATAACGATTCGGCCTACGAGCTAGGTCAGCATATGCTTTAAGCTTCAGAAGCAAGACAGGCCATATATGTCTTGGTAGCACCTGATTTGCTGTACTTAGGCAGGCCTTATATGTGCCATGTGGTGAGAGAAAACCGAGGACTTGATCTATTCAACACCAACCAAGATGATGGAGTGCTTTCACACATCCTTTATTATCGAGTCATTGAATGGTGTGATACAATTTAGTACTCCCACTGCGTATTTTAATGGGTATCTTTTAAAGGGTAAATTCTGGAATTGATTAGGATTCTCTGGAGATCGTTTGTGTATCTTTAGGTAGATTAGTGATTAGACATAAAAATACGAAAGAGTCGTTTCTTTAATTGCTTGGATTCAGACTTCCCATTAGCTGCTCAGTCTTCTGGATTACTTGATGAATGTCTGGGCGCTCTTCGGGATTCGTAATTAACATGTAGCTGACAAGATTGCGCAGGCCTTCAGAATAGCTGGGAAGGTCACTGCTTAGTAAGATGTTGGCCATTCGATCGAACTTAAGTCACTTACCTATCTTCTGTGGGGAAGCTATACCGAGCATTTTGTACGGCCAATGCAATATTCCCTCCTTGCTCATTCATATTTGCTTCAAATGGAGATTGCCCGTAAGCAGTTGCATACAACAAGCAACCGAGTGACTTGAACTTCATCAGTATTTATAAAGAAATAATTCGAGGATTTCAAACACACTTACCCATATGTCTACCGCTTCGGTCAGAACACCACCGGTCTTGACATCAAATAACTCTGGAGCACGATAGCTCATTGTAGAGTGTTCTGCCGCACGATCCTTATATTTGACGTACAATCGTTATCATCGTGATACTAAGAAAAATATAATAGAGCCCATCCGACCTGTTCCAACAATGCCTGCTGTCGTGTCCTTACGACAATCGGGCCGCGAACCAGGCTTCCGAAGTCCATCAATATAGGGGCCCCATCATCAGCCATCAAGATGTTTCTATCACCATGTGATTATGAAGACTTAATTGAAGTAATATGAGTGTACGTGTCTAAGAAACTGCTTTACCCCGGCTTAATATCTCGATGAGAGTACGGGATTCGATTGTCGCTAATGGTGAACTCGTCTGATGATATAGGAATATTTGGCAATTCGTAAGCATGAAGCTCTCTTACAGCCAAACAAATTCCATGGAAGATGCGGATGATCTTGCGCTCTGGTAAGGTTGCATGTGTTTCTACGTTGGAGTTGATAATATCTTGTAGGGTTCCATTCTAGGTGGGAAATAAGTTCGATTCATTCAAAAGCCTACAAGCCATGCGGTGAAGCACTTACCTTGTAATATGGTAGGAATAGATAGACGATTTTATCTCCAGATTTGTCCTGGATAACGCATGAGTCCTGTTGTAACGGGTTAAGTAAAAAAGCGATGGTAAGCTTATGTACCAGTGCCCTACCATGATTTTGACGATATTAGGGTGATTGAAAAGTCGATATAACTCTGCCTCACTCATGGCCTGGCGAACTGTATCGGTCCCCATGGGGCAGCAAATTCGTTTCAGAGCAAAATATCTATGAGTAGTCTCATCTTTAACAAGGTACACCATGCTAAACCCTCTGTATGGTGATTAGTTATGGTTTGTTTGGGGTATTACAAGCTAAAGCGACAAGTTGCTTACCCCTCCCCCAGAAGTTTCATACGTCGAAATGTCCTTCCATTAATCTGCAGAATAGGTACAGGCATGCAGCTAGAAAGAGCTGTGTAGACTGCATTCTTCATGTTGACAGCTAAATGAGTGGACATGGCTAATAACAATAAACGACTGAGCAAAGAGAATATACGAGTCGCAGTTATCTAGTGCGGATATGTGAAGCATACAGTATGAAGCAACTGTACACTAAGGAGTGATGAAAGGGGTGTGCTCGGCTTGCGTAAAATACGATGATAGAGGATCGGCAATATTCTATGAGCAATTTTATTGGATCTCTGGCAATATTGGCACAATATCACATTAACATGTAAATAGTAAAGACAGTCACGCACCAGTCCAATTGAAAGGATATATTGAAACATTTGGTATACTATGGACAACAATCAGTTGGCAGCCTTTGCATAAATCTCCCACGACTGAATAGTATGAGATGCAACACTTATTGCCACCATAATCCTTCACCAAAGCTACTTGAATACTCCCTGCTGATATGATAAGCGTGGAGTTAAAGGTAAGAGCTCTTAGGTAGGGTAAGGGGACTAATGGGCTCATTGGGAATTCACTGGAACTCTTGCGACCGTAACACTACTTTGGAGCAAGATGACAAGTCAATACTGCATAATTGTACCTGGATCCATTGCAGAGGTTAAGAACACGCGTACAGGTAGCTCGTCATCTAACAAACATGCCAAGTCTATACAAACCCTTTGGATATAGATACCGAATTGTGTGGATTAATGCGAAACTGGCATAACAAGTGAGTTCAAAGCAAGATCAACTTGCTTGGCTTGTCCTTTGTATGCCTCGTATTGGCACTAATGTCTTCGATTTGACGTAGGCCCTCATTCGTCGGTATCAATGTTGCTCGTGATCATGATTGTTTATTCCAACAATGGAGACCTGCTTTCCTTGAAAGCGAAACAAAAGGCTGTGCTTGGCGGGTATAGGTTTCGCCAATTGAGATAATTTAATGAAGCAATCCGGGTAAACATAACCAACAGAGACCAAATAGCATGCATAGTTGTCTGCCACAAATAAAGCCAGGCGGATCTTCATTTCCTCAGGCCAACTTAGCGATAGTATGCCCAAGACAGCTGATGTATCCAATTCCCGTTGTTACCTTCATACGTAACAAGCGCCTTTAATAAATTAATTACCTAGATCCATTAATAATACCGGGAATCATCAAACAATCATTAGCTACAACTACCTGAGACAATGCTCTGATGGTCTTTATTTCGAAAGTCTCTGATCGTTTGGATTAGTCCATATTGATTGTGTGTGCGGTAGAGAGCAATTGTTCAATATTAATGGAACTCTCCGTCTCTCGTTCAAGTTTAGCAGCATATCTTCTCCTGCAACTAGTTTTTGGCCCTCGGTTAGAAGATATCTCTTTCAGTGTTCGACTGCCCTGGTCATAAAGATTATCATTGGAGAAAGCTTTGTTGCGTATTTCGCTCTTTCTAGTAAAGAAAAGAAGTTTCTTCCCTAGCTTCAAGAGACAAATTTGAAATAATGTTCGAGGGAGAAAGTCAAAGCCGGTCACGAATGCTGCTTTTATTTCTCACCTTAACCCTATTAAACATATTCTCGAGTGGGGCTATTGTTATAAAGCCGGCTAAGCTAACTCTGGACATCAATCAAGAACCGTTTCTTCTAACACATTTTGCTTTCGCTCCGGGTGGGCAAGGCCGTCTTAATTTCAGTAACTTGACAGGGACCGGAGAAAGTAGCCTCAATAATTCTTTTAAAGTCATTGTCATTGAGCAAAAAGACTGGTTAAATGTGAGTATACCTCTCCGTTGTCATTAGGGTTCCACTTACCTATGGAATTTAACAGATAAAAACTTTGTCCAAGTCGTGGGGTCAACACTACTGTGAGATAGATACGTCCTATTGGGGTACTGACACTTTTTTTTTCGATGTCGTCGGGTTTGGCACCCTACAATCCCCTCTGAAGGTTATAACCTTTCAGATTCTTAAGCCTAATGTATATATCGTACTACTACTGAATTGTGGCATCTTTGCAGTGAAATTTTCGGTATTGCTATCTAATGTATGGGCCCGTGTATGATCAATACTTGGTAATAACTCGGCCTCCTTCATGGTAAAGGTTTACGGAACGTTGCATAATAGTGCAAATGGAAAACTTACTCATTTGCCGGTCGGCTCCATTCCATTGCCCACAATCTACACCGTCTATGGGGCTGGAGCATGGTTATTAATCTTAATTCCCTGGGCTATCAACTGGTACAACCATCGTAATGTCAGCATTATTTGGCTTATCAATTTGGCATCTTCAGCTATTTATCATAACTTCTAACACAAGCAGCTCAGGGTGAATCTACATTGGCTGTACTTAGCGTATCCTAGTCTACAGATTCTTTTCTGCCTGTATAGTGCATTTGCATTTAATTATATATCAAGCACAGGTATCTGCTTAGATTCAGACTATAATTACCTGGGTTATCTAGTGAACATGCCTATTTTCAGGCGAAACTCCAGGCTGGCTAGAAGTATTCCAAGGATGTTTGATATTCTTCACATCTTGTTTGTATTTCTTTTTCCGCTTGTCGATTTCCAAGGGCTATGGTATCACTCGTGCCAAGATGTCTTCGCAAGAAAAAAGAATGACCTTTGGTATGGAGACAGCGCTACTTATGCTAGGTACTGTGACTTAATTCCGAGACTTCTCTATCACTTAGGCATCACGGTTTTTGTTGCCGTAGCAGAGGCTATTCTGCAGATATTTGGAGGCACTTCCGTGGTGCGTGTTTACCATATTACTTTCTTCGGAGAGATCGCTAACAGAAATACGCTTAGATTATGGTCTTTGTTCTCTACATCGTTGTTTACTTTTACATTTATTGGAGTTCGAGTATACATCTCAGATTACTACGACTGTATATCTCTCAACTTCGAGAGAAACCATCTACAGAATTAATGGTGAAGGCATATGTTAACAAATTTCGATTAATTCTGTAAGCTTTCAACAATTTACTTTTGACGAGCATTACTGATATGCTCTGCTTGGCATTTTTAGATGGACATGTCGAATCGTATTGTGTTTCGGGATTATCACATTCATGGTGAGGAGATCGTTTAACACGCTACCAGGGATTGATGGTTACTAAATGGAAATGAGTCTAGGTTCAATTGATGGATTATTTTACTTTGCCGTTGACGCTTACCTACGTTTACCATGTTACATTGCAACTAGTACGATGTATCGACTATGTTGTCACTGGGTATGTGGCAACATTCATGGCTTGAGATATTTCGATACTAATCGCCATTGCAGCTATCTCCTCTGGCTAAAGCCGATAGAGGATCGAATCACCATTGCTGCGTACTCGCTGCGCCGGCGCGAACTTCTAGATCGTCTGACACCACCACAGCGACGTCAAGCAGTACGATCCATCATCCTAGATGAGGCAGCGTCAGGATCGGTACCCAGGAACGATTTGGTCCATGGCGATAACGAAGATTCACCAGTCGTGATGTCTAGAAGATCAAGAATAGCCCGTGAATTAGGAAATTGGAATCGGCGTTGGTTGGGGCAAGGTGGGGGCTAGGGATCGTCAGGAGTCATCAAGCGTTTCATCATACTTGAACTGAAGGTGATGGATGTTGCATCACATCATGAATTTTGAGGGTAGCAGATTGATCTAGCTTTTCTTACAGTCTGGTCAGAAACGTACGCAGTATCGAAATAAACTGATCATTATAACCGGTCATTAACACTTTCCTCATGTCAGGGATCTAGTCTCGGTCCGCATCCGGATGTATGCATTGTTTCTGGTTATCCACAGGCACATAACTGATGGAAGGACGTAGCACGAAAGTAGGGTGGTGATTTATTCACATGGACATTTTAGCTGATCCCAAAGAACTTGTAGGTGGTCAACGAATCTCTAACCCGTTTTTAATAGGTTATCTTGAATTACAGAAAAGCACATTCGTCTTTTCAAGAATACAGAAGATGATTGATGTTCATAAAAGTATAGGTCACTCCGGTTTAGGAAATCATGTGCATACTACGACTACTACTGTATTCCTTAGAGTACAAGACATTTGGATTTCTTCTTTGTAACAGGGGGTTCTAGAGCAGCTACAATTGCTTCGTCAAACACATTTTTCAATCCTTTTTGGGTTAAAGCTGAGCATTCAACATATTTGATAGCACCCAACTCAGTAGCAAGTCGTTGGCCTTGTTCAGATTGTATAGGGTGCTGTCTTTGACGGGTCAATTTTTCAACGACAGCTGGATCGTCACGAAGATCAGATTGAGTTCCGACAATCAAACAAGGAACTCCAGGGCAGTGATGGTGAACTTCGGGAAACCATTTTTCACGAACATTCTCGAAAGAAGCAGGTGAAGTGACAGAGAAACATACCAAAAAAACGTCAGTCTGCGGGTACGAAAGAGGACGGAGGCGGTCGTAATCCTCTTGGCCTTAAAAAGTAGTCAAGTGAACATAAACGTTAGGAGGGTAACACTGGAAAACACTAAAATTGTATGTACCCGCAGTATCGAAAAGACCAAGAGTATAAGGCTCTTCACCAATCATTACTGTAACTGCGTAGTTATCGAAAACCTACAGGCAGACCTCATTAAAAACACACATACTTTGACTATTTGTCATAATTTAGCGAAGCCTACGGTGGGAACATAATCGGAGGGAAACTTATTTGTTGTATAGGATATCAACAGGCAGGTCTATCATTAAACAGATGAATAAATGCTGTGTTTAGAGCATATTGACTTGATGGGAATACTTTTCCAACAGCTCCATCACCAACAACAACACACTTGATGGTTTGCATAAGAGTTTCTGTAAATTTGGTAACTGTAATTGGCAAGGCAAAGGTTACCAAGTAAGAAGCTAGAGACAGATTCTGCGCAAGATATCTTACCAAGAGAAAAAGAGAGCAAGGAAGAGGTCAAGCACTTGACTAGATAATACGTGGCAAACGGTTTGAAGAGATTATGTGGATTCTACCAAAGAGTGTTACTTGCCAGGTTCTCGACGGAGTCAATGGTATTGTTTGAAAAAGAAATCACCACTCACGCCTGCAACCAAGTTACTAAAGATCTCCACTAACTCTACTGATTGGTTGATTCGAAAGTTAATTGTTGACTACTAACAAACACCCTACAAACCACATAACCTTGCTTATTTCAATCTCACGAATCCAGTTATATGAGCAGTTTAATCTTGGGATCGTATCCCAGGTGATGCCAAGGACGAGATTCGGATGAGTGAACGATTGGCTGCCGATAGATCCAAATCTAAATTTTGTAACTTCATATAGGCTGAACAATTGGAAGCAAACCACTGATGCATTTTGTAACATGAAACGGCCGGAGAGCTGACTGGTTGCATGCATTGAGACACGATAAGCCTATGTCTAATGAATATTCTGGAATGAAGTATTCCCAGAAAACAGAGATAGCTGAGTGTTTCGTTTGCGAAAACATGATTGAGATGCGATTACCAGAGAAGCTCGCTTCTATCACTTGCCTACCAATTGAACAAGTATAATAAAATGCCACGCGAAATTATTACACTCCAAGCTGGTCAATGTGGTAACCAAAGTACGTAGTATTACTCAATTCGACGCTGCACATAAGTAGTTGCTGATTTTATGTCGTAGTTGGCGTGGAATTTTGGGCACAATTATGCGCCGAACATGGAATAAACAAGGATGGCATTCTCGAGGATTTTGCTGTTGAAGGGGTAGACAGAAAAGACGTATTCTTTTACCAGGTTTTTGAATGCTTTTCCGGAAATGTATCTATATTACGGGTTAACCTCGTTTTCTCTTAATTTAGGCCGATGATGAACATTACATACCTAGAGCCATATTAGTTGATTTGGAACCAAGAGTCAGTAGGCAATAGGCTTGCTTGTTGATTTCGAAATGACTAACCATCAAATCAACCGCAGGTCATCAATAACATTACTTCCTCGGCATATGCTAATCTTTATAACCCAGAAAACATATTTGTTTCCAAGGACGGAAGTGGTGCTGGTAATAATTGGGCTCATGGCTATGGTCAGGGAGAAAGAATATATGAGGAGGTGTTTGATATGTTGGATAGGGAGGCTGAGGGCAGTGAGTCATTAGAAGTAGGAGCTTCTTCTAAACCTCAAAAAATGTACATGTATAATTTTTATATAAATTAGGGATTTATGCTTCTCCATTCGATTGCTGGTGGTACTGGCTCTGGGCTCGGCTCCTTTCTTCTCGAGAGGTTAAATGATAGATTCCCCAAGAAGCTCATCCAAACATACTCAGTTTTCCCCAATAACGAAGAAGTTTCTGACGTTGTGGTTCAACCCTATAATAGTATATTAAGCTTGAAAAGATTAACTCAAAATGCTGATAGTGTGGTATGTGTGTACGACCCTTCTCCACATATCCAAATAGAATACTGAGGATCGCCCTTTGTTTAGGTGGTGTTGGACAATGCTGCTCTTACCAGGATTGCCGTGGACAAACTTCACATAGAAACCCCTACATTTGCACAAACCAATCAACTTGTTAGTTTCTACATAGCTTGAATTGAATGAGCATAGTTTCATTAACCACTGTAAGGTTATTAGGTTTCCACTGTTATGTCTGCCAGCACTACCACCCTCAGATATCCTGGCTATATGAACAATGATCTTGTTGGGTTGATTGCTTCTCTCATTCCTACTCCTAAATGCCATTACTTGATGACCTCATACACCCCTTTCACCAGCGATGCAGGCGATATGGTTTGTACTCTTGAGATCTGTATGCTATACTCCGTCTAACACCGGGTTTCTAGTCAAAATCCATACGAAAAACCACCGTTCTAGATGTCATGCGTCGACTCCTCCAACCTAAAAATAAGATGGTCTCTACTAACCCTAGCAAGAAGAGCTGCTATATCTCCGCCCTTAATATCATCCAAGGTGAAGCTGACCCTACAGAAGTTCATAAGTCACTATTGAGGATTCGCGAGAGACGCCTAGCCCAATTTATTCCCTGGGGGCCAGCTAGTATTCAGGTAGCACTTACCCGTAAATCACCGTATATCCAGACACAGCATCGTGTAAGTGGACTAATGCTTGCCAATCATACTAGCATTGCTTCGGTATACCATAAGTTAACTTTTGATCCGTTGTGTGAATTCCCCACTAACGAATTTGTTTGTTTCAAAGCTTTTCAAGCGTATTTGCGACCAATATGATCGTCTTAGAAAGCGTAATGCTTTTGTTGAACGGTACAAGCAAGAGGCGATATTTGCCGGTGGTCTTGATGAGTTCGATGATTCGAGAGAAGTAGTCCAAGATCTAATCGATGAATACCACGCCTGTGAAAAGCCTGATTACATTAGCCACGTATGTCGGAACAAGTTACTTTCGATAGTCAATAGCCAACCTAACTAAAACCGTTGTTCTTCGTATCTAGGCCCAGAACTGAACACCCACCAGCTATTATGAACCATACTGCAGCACTCTCATCAGATCCAACTTTGTTATTTTTTAATCTCATCAGCTTCTATGCGCTTTATTTCCTATCCCATCTGTTTAGCAGGAGAGCAGTCCTATTTAGTATGTTGAATTATTAAACGCATCTCAATGTTTTATTTTTAAATGTTGGCCATGCAAAGGTGGGATCGATAACCGAATTGTCAACATGATTAACTAGTATCAAATATAACCTGAACAACGACATAAAGTCGTTCAATTTATTTAAAGTTATGATTGATTAGTTTTCCATCTTGAACCCTGTCTAAGTGCAATTCCTGATGTATTTGCCATAAATCAGCATTCTATACGAAGCTACACTTTTGTTTGCCAGTCGGTTTCATATGACTGCTAAGACATTGATGAAGCGATAGAGGTGCTCTGGAGCGTCGTAGGTTTCTTGATATTTACTTGGTATGGAATCAGACATATCAATAAACAGCTTGTATGTGCAAATGGCCCCATAAAACATATCGCAAAGGCAATCATAGCCCACGGTGTAGTATCATGAAATCGCGACCAAGGTTATTGGAGAATGTGTCAAACTACTTGCACTATTTCATTTCATAGAGCATCACGCCTGGCACCTCAGAACTTAGGAAAATCTTTCACCTGTACTTATCATTAGATATATATAATCAAGTGCCAGCTATGATAGTGTACCCAGACTTTCGTGTGTCTCAATCCTCTGCCAAGTTGCGTCTTGGCTTGATCCATTGAGTTCGCTCATCATTGATTACTTGATAGCCACAATATAGATCACCAGCACGCCACTTGAAAGTAATTTGGTGCCCTATTCAATGCTCACGGTTTCCCATTCTTCACCCATGTTTGATCTGATTTGTTCTAAGCCATTTCCTGAATATCTTGCATCATTTGGCGAACCGCTTTGCCTGCTTTGATCCTCTGGTTTCACATAAAATTAGTGTGGTGGGTAAATGAATAGATGGAAAGCATATGGATTCCACTGCATTAAGGTGGCTATTCTGTTATGCCGTGTCCTATAGAGAATACTGGTGCCTCATGACGATGAGGAGTTTATTGATTTCTTTAAATAGACTGATCTAGTGCATGACGAAGAGATCCTATTCATTCCTTGTACAAATTGATTAACAGCTCCTTATTCCTACGAATGCTAGAAATCCTCAAATAAATAAGCAAAATTTATGCAAACCTGACTGATTATGTAATGATACTTAGTGCAACATTAAATACAAAATTGACAATAAGACCAATCCCAATTCTTTTGATACCTTTATCGAAGTGACCCCAGAATTCCATAATCCCACGCTCGGTCGAATGTTCCCTGCAGTACTAGCAGTATATGTAGGTGCGGGGTTTTCCCTCGCAGCTGTACTGGGTGTTTCAGTTGCTGATGGTTGAGTCACAACAGCAGTACTTGCACTAGAAAATACAGCATCCGAGGTAGGTTGTGCTACTGCAGTGGAGGTGGGTTGGACTAACACTGTAGACGTAGAAAGGTCCGAACTAGGTTGAACCACCGTGGTAGATGTAGAGAGGTCCGAAGTAGGCTGAACTACCACAATGGATGTAGAAAGATCCGAAGTAGGCTGAACTACCATAGTGGATGTTAAGAGATCTGAAGTAGGTTGAACTACTGCGGTGGATGTTAGGAGATCTGAAGTAGGTTGAACTACGACGGTTGACGTTGGTAGGTCTGTCGTTGGCTCGACCACTGTGGTAGATGTTGAAAGGTCAGAAGTGGGTTGAACTACTACTGTGGATGTTGAGAGATCTGGTGTAGGCTGGGCCGCAATACTAGATGTTAAAATGCCTCCAGTAGGCTGGACGATTGGAGTAGAGGCAGCCCCACCACCTGACCCGGGAGAAGCAGGGATTGCCCCATTAGTCGCACCGTTTCCTGATATGCGTGTAGTTGCAATTACAACAGTGGTTTTGGTTACCGTTGCGACATAGGAGGTAGTTCGACTCCTTCCGCCGCTCCTCCCTTGACCCGTTCTCGTCGGAGCATTTCCGGGGAACAAGGTGGCTGCCCGCGATATAGGTAGTGTTGATGTGAAAACAACCGTAGTCAGTCTAGAGGTACGAGATATAACAGCACCACTAGAATTGTCTTGAGCTCTAGTCCAGATCGGTATTCCAAGCGAAAATAAGCAAATAAGGAAAAATCTCAATGTCATCGTTAAAATGTAGTGTATTTGAGAAACAGGATTTGATGAAGTATGCTTGAATGGACTAGATGAAAGCTGGAGTATCTCTGACAATCGAGACTAAATCCTATTTATATCAATGCTGTTAAACATAAATGAAGCCTGAGCTCAACGCGATAACTGACGTTGTATATAACGTTCTACATTCTCAATGGCTGATTGACTACCAACGATGAATAGGTCATAAAGGTGCAAGTGCCAAACGGTTGGAAGAAACGCGAGGATTTGCTGGAAATTGGCGTAGAAATAGGAAATTGAAGTAAGAGGCTGGGTCTATACATATGACAGACGTATGAGTTGGCCTTGACCTATCACCTCTGCTTTGATTTCATTTATATACCGATAATTAGTTGTCATCATCACGAGTAGTTTTCCCGCCAAATATCTGAGCAATTAGTGTAGATCAGCCAGCTCCGCGCCATGTTGGCTGTGTTATGTTCATATTGACTCCACATGATCATATTTATTGTGGAAAATCGTCACTTCAGAGTGAATCTGAACAATTTAATTTAAATGGGCTTCCGTCGATTATCTGTGTGCGTGACACACTCAGGATTTCATATTGTAGACTAAATAGAGTATTCAAGATCCATTGGTGATTTCGCTCTGAGGTTAATCATATCAGGCACAATCAGCAAGAGGTACTGCTTTCTATGTATCACATTCCTCATGTCATGTTAAATCGGCATAAAATCATTTCCGAGAGCCAATTGGTTCATCGCAAATGATTTCTACGTCATCTCAACATGAGACTAAAATATTACAGAAATGCGCTTAAGTTGTTCGTAGTATCTTTGATCTTCTACATTAGAACTTAACCAGCTTACCAACCTTTCAACTTGGTGCCATGGATGAAAGCAGCGGTAACCTATATACCATTCCTTCGCTGGCTTATATATACTGATCTATCATCCTTGTCCCCTAGAACGATTGCGCCTAGAGCAAATCAAGCACTTGAGGCGTGACTTGATTACCAAAGAAATTCAGAGAGAGCTGAAAAACCTAAGAAGCCAGCCTTCATTGAGTACACTACTCGAGACACAAGAACCTAATGATAACAATCCAAATCCTTTTATTCGATTTTTCTTCCAACATTTCGTTCAAACATTTCCATTTCTGAAAGAATCAGACTCTTCCATATGGAGTAAGCTCGAGGAATTCCTAGGGGAGATGGCTAAACTACGTTTCTCGAACTATGCAACAAGTCAAAAAGAGAAAAGTCAAAGAGAAAGACTTGCTCTGAAAGCAGAGAAACTGTTCATACTATTGTTCAATACCAGTATCAAGGTAGTCAAACCGCCCGT
>JNET01034172.1:0-10322 GCA_000697455.1 Basidiobolus heterosporus B8920 | reverse complement strand
TATGGGTCTCTATAGCTGCAGTCAGCCTACTTAAAGTACGATTGAGCCTGGAGTATTGGGAGCTAGCTTGGTGGGGTTCATGATGTAGGCAATTGACAATTGGTTAACGGGCCCTTGATTGATAGGGGAATGTGTACAAGTAATCGGTGATTCCTGTGGCGTACTAGACTCCACTGAGAATTGACGTTGGGTATGGGGATAAGGTGTGCTCATAGGGGATGGATATGGAGAATATCTTCTTGCGCGAGATACTTGTTTGAAAGGACCGAGCGTTGCCTGCTGCGGGATATTTAGATGGGGAATTGATAATAGATGGGTTTGATTGCGGGGTTTACTGGCAAAGCTTAAAAGTATACTGCACCACTGGGAAAATGTAGGGACTGAAACGAAAAGTTGATAATCAATCAATTGTAAGAAGACCTTCTCAATATGATTGATTTCAGCAGCCTTAACACCCATTATCTTTGCCCAGGCACGATTCATGTAGTTCTTGTCTTGTAAATACTTCGAAGCCAGAATCAGCGATGCAATAAACATTCTGCGGCCGCACTTGGTCAAGTCGGGAACAGACTCTTGGGTCACATGCTTGGCCAAAGGACCCTTAATCCGGATCAGATAAAGGAGCGCGACTTGAAGCATTGAAAATGTGCTTTTCGAGCGACGAATTGTCTCCCGGATAAAGTCCCTAAGTGGTAGGACCTCGATATCGAATTTATGATGACCATCGGGCCAAATTGAGTCCACAATAATGGATGCAGCATCTGTAGAGAAAAATTTAATGAATATATATTCTTTAAACAGGGCTTTAAACTCCGAGCTTACCTATCAAGCCATCCACAGCAGTTTGTCTTTCGATGGGCTCAAATGGTTGGTAATTCTTATTGAAAGTACGGAGCATAATGACGATTTGAGAGATTTGAGAAGTTTGTATACGAAGGCTTAGGAATAAAGGTGAGCTTCAACTAGCAGACCTCAACTACTTATAACAGTCTCGTCCTTGAATCGTTGTCTTACTATGACTGGAGCCACATGATTTATTTTGAATTAGATTCTAAGGATATGTATATTAATGATGGGTCAGATGAATGACACGATCGGTTATAGAAATATGTACAGAAATAGGGCGGCGAAAAATGGAAGTCTTTTTAATAATTTCCAAATATAGTATGTTTGCATCTATATTCACTACTTTCGGCACCACACTGAGCTAATTTAGTAAGAAACTTGTAACTGACCATCGGTTTAGTGGATTCTGTAATCCACCATCGACTGCACTGAAGTTTGACGATGTTTCTAAACTGCTCTGTCGGCAACTGTTCCGATGGATGCAGATTTCATAGATTTTAATTGCAGAGTGTCTGGATTTGCTTGAGGTAATTTGCCTCATCACCAGTGTCAATTGCGGCTTGGCAGCTGCATGATAGCGTTGAGCGATTTCCCGTAGATACGTGGGAAGTGGGGATGATACCTTGGTTTGTAAGCCTCACATATTCTACTCGTCCATTTACCTTACCCATAGATTGGGTTAAACTAACGATTGTTCTCTGCCCCACGAAATTATGGCATATAGGGGGCATATACATAGAACAACCGCCACTGTAAATCATATGCGGATTTAACCAACTAGGTAGCAGTCAAACTGATGTTTAAGTTGACGTTTAGCTTCTGCTTAAATTGCTTTAAGCATTCACTGCCAATTCCCCTCACTTCCTTACGCCAACTCGTATCGAACAGATGATATTTCTCTTTTGGTCTAGATGCTAATGGGAGAATGCGTATGATCGTGTGACGTACTTCATCCTGCCACTCTTGTTGGTCTGGTGCATTGTCTCGATCATTCGGATGCTCACGGTGCATAAGCGCATATATTGTGCTCATCATTCGGGGTGAAAGGAGCATCGATAATTTTAGGCTATCCGGAAATGATAAACATTAACGAATTTAAACCGAATAAATTGACCTCAGTCCTAAAACTTCGAATATCTTGGAATTCCTGGTTCCAAAACGGGTACTCACTTTCAAATTCCTTCTAATTTGGGTTTGGAGATTTAAGAGCAAACACCAAGGACATTTCGCAGCTTTAAACCTTATCAGACCTGACTCAAAAGGGGGAGAATTCATCTAAATTACTGCGATTTGGGCAAAATCAAGGAATTCTAAGCACACCAAACTCGGATATATTTTGTTATAAGCACCTCAAAAGCGCCCTTTTCAAGCTAAATCGAGGTAGGAGGCTATAGAAAGGAACGAGAATAACTCGAAAAATACATATATAAAAGACTACGGGCTTTATGGTTCCAATTCTTCTCCGCTAATAATGGGTGTGAGTTTCGATAGCATCTGCCGCCAAGTTACGCTTACTCAATGCCCGTTGTTGGGGACTGACGGCATAGGCATCAGCGCCACTTGTTTTGCACGCTCGGTCAATATAGGAAACACTATCATGTTTGAAACCGGTAATTTCAGTACTAGTTAGTCGAACTTCAGTAATCTTCTAACCTATCATTTAGCTGCTAATGTGGTCTATGGCGTTGCTATGATCATGACCCTGATAATGGTTTATCATGTCAAAACCAAGTACACTGCAGTCGGTAAGTTCGAGTTGCAATTTTTCCGAGTGAATTTATATGAAATTAACTCTATGATTAACAGGCAGGAAAGAGATGGCCATGTTTTTTGGTCTCTACTTCATTTCCACGTTCTTGGAGATTCTACTGATTTCGAGCAGCATCCCCATCGCATCATCTGTTTACCCCGTAAGTAAACCCAATAACACATCGTTTATACCAGCCTTGACCCAACCCTTTACTTAACAATCGATCAGTGGATGGCCGCCATTCAAATGGGATTGATCAGTGGAACAATTTGGTGTTTATTCATAAATGGATTTATTAGCTTTCAATTCTTCGAAGACGGAACCAAGAAGTCATTATGGGTAAATGGATTACATATCAAGTATCCAGAATTTCCTGGTTCATTGAAATTTAGCCTCATCTAGGCATTTCGCATCTCCACTCTGGGTGTACTCATTGGTGTGTGTACCATTTCGATCCTCACCTTCCACAACCCTAACAATAGCACATACCACACCATCCTGTGGTACTTTTACTTTGTCTTCAACGGCGCTTGTATTCTGCTTTATCTTATATTGCAGCTGGTGTTCGTTCTGAAGTTTTCCGGTGATCGCTGGGCACTTGGTAAAATGCTGTCTATTTGATGACTGGCGATGTGACTTCTAACAAGCTCAATCTTCAGGTGGCCTTCTTTCAGCTGCTGGATTCTTTGGTATCGGACAGTTGATCCTCTATACATCATCCAACAATTTATGCAAGCTCGTTGATCATTATGCTGACGGGGTGTTTTTTGGTGCTCTATGTACCCTCTTTTCCGTGATGATGATATACAAATACTGGGATTCTATCACCAGAGAGGATTTGGAGTTTAGTGTTTGTTCTCCTTCGCTTCCTGATTGGTGTGTGGACAAAAAGGGAGATAGTAGCGCTTGACTAATTCAAGTTCTCAGCCCACTTAATCATCTCTAGGTGAATTTAATCACGTTTTGATCAACTTAATCATACGACGTTGGCAAAGCAAACATACATGCCTCTAGTCCCTGAGAGAACCAACATACTATTTGATCTGATTCTCATGCCATCTCTGTAAAGCTTATTCTATAGGCTTGTATTTGTGCCTCAAAACGACCCACTCTTAATTCAAAAAATAAAGAAAGCGTGGATTTCACTAATACAAAGGTGGCTTATATCACGTGATAATTTACATGTTAGGCATATACTGATAGAGTGACTAAATTTATCCCCCTAAATCTAAGGGTTATGCTTACATCACTAAATTGAAGATATGTGGACGTCGTTGGTAGGGCAATTGACAGCAATTGAATTTGTTACTATCATCGATATATTCTATTTCTTTTGAGTTGAACAAAGGGTCTTTTCTTCTCACATAGCCTTGATCTTTAGGAGTAGAAGGCCTTTATTGGATTATCCACAGTATTTTATTATTCACTCAATACTGAATTTGTCACTATGTACAATATCGTTCAACGTCTGAGTGCTGTGGGTGCGTTTACTTTAAGTGTGTTTTTTGTGCTCTTGGGCGCGGTAGCCATCTTCACTCCTTTTCAGGCTACGTCACCAGTAGCTGAAGTTTCTCTCAGAAGTGCAAAGATGTAAGTAACTCTATTGAAGATCGTCTATAAATAGTTGCTTCATCCGTTTATTTTCTGATGAGCTCAAACTTCTTGAATACATAGACAACACGGACGCTTTGGTGACCGTTATTCAGAATACTATAATAGTTCTCCCGCCGATTACGTGTTTTTAAAGTTTGATTTGGAAGCTGGTATTTCTTTTTTATATATCCTTTATTTGCTTTACCCTTAAGTATTAAAGCTCAACAACTCATCATACATAGATCTTAGCTCGTTGTTCCGTTGGAATACTAAACAACTCTTCGTGTATGTGGTTGCTGACTACCAAAGTTCTAAATACGTAAATCCTACTCTTACCAGTCTTTCTTATGTTATCATTTCCTAATGCTTTTTTTTGTAAAGGGGGTAAATCAAGTCGTTCTATGGGACAGAATTATTCAATCACCTGAGGATGCCAAATTCAAGATCCGTGGCTACAAAAACAAATACGCATTCGTTGATATCAACCCACGTTTTGAGTAAGTGCTATTCTCTAGCTTGTGCCATCTAAACTATCCACTCAACTTATTTCATCACAGGAAAGGCCAAATCGGTAATATCAGCGTCCATTGGAACGTGGTTCCTCATGTTGGGTTTATGTTGAATTATCAAGGAGATAAACGCACTCCATTCGATTTAACACCCGGATTCGTTTAATTCTTCCAAGTTCTACCCTTTCGCGTAGACGTATTCCCAGTCTATTCTATACCAGTTGGCAATTTAAGCTTTTCTTATATTAAAAGTTAATTCAACTTACAGAAATGGATGGTATTGAGATTGTATGAATTGACCGTTATTGATTGAGCGGAATAGTATACAAATACAGAGCTAATAAGAGGTTTATGTACACACTGGGATTCAAGAGGAAAAATGTCTTGATTTTGAACAATGCTTCGAATGCTGTGAACGCTTTCGAGAACTTATCCGCTACGTCGCAGAATGGCTATCAGTCCATCACACGAACCAGCAATAACAATGGCCACCTCGATAGACCCGTATTCTGGAGAGAGAAAGCAGAGACTAATTCGACCTATGCATGCTGTAGATTTTACTAGATCAAACTCGTGAATGACATTGGCCGAATCTCGTGGATGTATGTAGGAAGTAAACGAGGTTCCTGTACATTTCTTGGGATTCAGTCCCAGAATAAACGAGGCAGGGACCGAACAGTAGAGAATTGTCAGCCTATGCGTGAATCGATTCAACACCATGCATACTCTAGGCTCAAATTGAAGCATTTTTGAAGGCAGTTGTGACTCGTATACTCTGGAAATATGAGGCCCCTCAGCCTATGTGAGAGCCCGTCTTTAATTAACTAGACAAAATATCTGGTCAGTTTGCTATTTACCTTGTATATGCAATTTGGCTGCTTATCTATATAGATCACGTTGTCCGCAGCAGCGATCCGTTCTATTATGGAGAATGAATTAGACAGGCTTTAGTTCTTATATGGCTTCCGGTGAAGACCTGCCTTTAGAGTTCATATTATAAGGTTCAACCAGTGTAATGATTGCGGTTATCATGTTATAACAACAGCTAGTTAGACACTCTAGTGCTACGACTCTACTATCCTTCCTTCGAGCGTGAGAGTATAGAATGGTCATTTTCGAATCACTAATTTCTTGATAGATTACAAAAGTGTTCGCCGCCGAAAGTTCGTCCTCTGGTATAACAACGAGACCACTTTTGCCAATGAGCTCGTCAGGAGTATAGCCTAAAATATCGACCACGTTTTCAGAGACATAAAGCATTTTTCGTTGTGGTGTGAGGTCATATATCATAATGAAATTATTTTCCATAAAGCCAAAGGAGTGAGAATATTTCAAAGAAGGGTCGTATGTACGGTTAAGAATTTCTACGTCGTGAATGACAGCAGTTAAAAATAGCATTAGAGTTAGATCATTGATATACAATTCTTGAATTCCTGGTCATGACTTTTCTAGTAAGAATTACTGACCGAGTTTAATTTTTCTTTCTGACGTAATGTGGTTGCAGTTTTCAGGAGGTGCCCTTACATTTGGATCAGTCTGGTAGGTTTCAGTAGGTATTCAGTAGGTATTCAGGGTTAGGCTGCGTAGGTATTATTAGAGTAGTGAGGTCATGGCCATCGATCGTTCGCAACATGGCCCAATATGGGTCTACATTAATATATAAATACAACTGGCGGAAAGGGCGGGGAAGCGCGGGAAAGGAGAAGATTCATGTAGTCTAAATGATTTTTTGACTTCGGAAATACAATACACTGAGAATGAAATAAACAAACATGATCCCTACTATGGAGAGAAACCAGAGCAGATCAGGCTCCTCTCCTCCTGGCACTCTCACATTCATTCCCCATAAACCTGTGATAAGGTTTAGTGGAACAATGATTGTAGCAAGCACGCTGAGCTTGGTCACCACTTGATTAAGCTTATTGCCCGTCTGAGTAATCTCAATGGAGATTTGTGCCAAGTGATTCGAATGCGCTCTAGAAAGAATCTTTTCGTAATGGGCCGCACTCTGTAGAGTAGTCAAGATGTGATCTGAAAAATCAATGTTAGAAGGCTTTGAGTGGGAAGGATCACTTGCGTGTACCTTGGATATCCCCCAAATACAAAGAGATCTCAAATCCGTTCGTACTGGCTCTTAATGCCTCGATACGCTTCTGAACTGAGCGTACAACACACGCTTTGGGCTTTAGGACGCGTAAAAATCCTGAAATAACCTTTCTAGCAGAACCAATCTGTTTCAACAAATCGGTCTCGTCGGATTCCCGGTGATTGAACACTAAGTCGTCCATGGACTCTGCCTGGGCTTCCAGTTGATTCCCTAACAGTATAAAGTCATCCACCACCGTGTCCATGATCGCATAATTAATCCAATCTAAAGGCATCGTGAATTTGAGTGAATCTAGCTGGTTGCGCTTTCTAGAAAAGCTGGCATTGTATGGTTGTACCTGGAGTAAATTCAACGTGGCCCTTCATCTCATGGAAACGACGAAGTACCGTTTCCGAGTGATGGCTTTGATTATAATGAATCTAGAGTAGTGCCATGTTAGTATCGAAAACGAGGTCAGAGGAGGTGGAGGCCCAAACCGTCAATATAGAGGTACCCATGACAATGTTATAGATATTCGATAAGTTCTTGATCTTAGCGCAACGGGTATCCATTTCTATGGTTTGCATGCTAACAAAATAATAATTCCGAAAGGACTCGCATTTTTCGCGAAGCTCTCGTGATTGAATGTCTTCGATCGTTAGGGGGTGAATAGTAAAGAGCTATGGTCAAGGTTTTAGAGTTACACAGGATGTATATCAGAAATAGTTTCGTTTATGTGGTACATTATTTAGTTCATAATTTCCCTTGCCTAGCCATTTCAATTCTTGTTCGCTAGGATCTGTAACATCCAGCCAGTAATTCTCTTTAGCTAACAGATCGGCTAGGGATGATTTTTCTGAGGTTACGTCTTCTAATGTTTCTGCTTTTAATAGTCCCGTATCTTGGGAAAAGAACACAAACCTAGGATTGGAGCGATTCTTGATAATCTGGTCAGAGCATTATTGTAGGTGGTTTTTAAAGAACTGATGAACCTTAGGAAACTCTTCTTTACGTGGTACCGTTCCAACGCCCTTATAGCTACTTCGCAGAAACTGATCGAGCATCCCCAAATTGACTGCCACCGATTCCTGCCCCATGCTAGCTGTAGGTTTTTTCTTTTCGGTCAAATCACAAAAGACCAGTTCCTCATCCGCTGAGTTAGGATTCTCCTCATTCATGTACAAAACTAGTTCAGGGTCAGAGAAAATTGAGGAGGTGGTGTTCTCAGTGAGTGTACGTTCTGGCATCAGATCGTACCAATGATTAATATGAAATCGCGGATAATTTTGAATGGGCGTGTGCTGTTTGGACTACTTTTATAGACAAAGGGGATCGAGCTAACCTGTATTCCCTGTATCTCAAGCACTTTGGATGATATCATCATTTGTTCTCCACTTCAATAGCATTCAAGGGGTGCAAGTACTTAAGAAACGGAAAATGGATTTTGCCACACCCCGACTTCAGTACAGCAAAAAGGATGAACACTAAAAGGTCGATTCTGCCTGAGGGGCAATTTTCCGGGGAAAGGTAGGGTCGGGGATATTTGTGTACACATAGAATGGGATCTTTACCGTCAACTATTGTGAAGTACAAGCATCACTCACCTCATTCATCTCGCTTTAATTTCCACAAATTCTGATTGCATCTGTGGAGAATATGCGTTTGCATGATATTTATTATAATAATTCCAATAAGTGCATTAAACACTAAATTCTCATGTTTCATTGTAATTCTTATGTTTCACTCCAAGTAGCGTGATAGAAGGTGGCTGTCAACAAATCAACAAATCAACGCATCCACAAGCATTGCTTAATCACAAATATTGATGCCCTGGTTGCTTCACTTTGCGGGGAGCTCGAGAAATCGGATTTTATTACCGCCTAGCGATTATATTTACATGGATACATTGAACAAACCCAAGAATGAGGTAACGCACAAAGAGTTACTTGTAAGGTGCATACCGAGAAGGCTTTCGCTTCATTTTTAAACTCTTTCGAGTTCTGAATGCGTCCAGCTTCTTTGAGTACTCCAAAATGCCAGCTTGTTCAAGAAGTTGCCTGGTTTGTTCGCTAGTATGGGAGGTGGTACGGCCTCTTCGAACTATTTCCCGCTCCTCAAACTGCCACTCCTCTACTTGTCGTTCTTTGGCTACTTCTCCTCCTAACCCAACAACCTCAATATCCTCTATTTGAAAGGTTATATCGAAGTCAGTTCTAGTTAACGATAGTTTATAGGACCAAGTCCCATGTAATGGATCGTTGCTGTAGGTGCCGGTTTGAAAATCTGGCCTGATATGTAAACGAAATTCGTTGACCCGACCACCAAATCCTATCCCGTTACTACGGTGACAATATGCATAAGTGTTGCTACTTCCAGTCGTCGGAAATACTTCGTAGACAGGGCTTAATTCAAATAATTTACATTCTGGAGTCCCCCAAAAACTACGGGAGAGTTTCCATGGCTCAGCTATATAAGCTCCAAGGATCAGCTCGTGTGAAGGGAACCTAGGGTCATGGGTTACTTTAATGAAACGATTCCTTGATAACCGTCGGGACACAATGGGATAGCCTTTGATTAGCAAACAGGTGGGCGCAGGGTATTTGAACACTTTAGTCTCGAGGTGCCTAATGCTGAAACCATGTTCACTACCAGAGTAGAGAACATCCCAACTGTATCCCTTAGAATCTGGTAACAGCCAAGTTAAAAATCCCCACTCCTCAATCTTCAGGATGTTGGATCTCAGGTCTAGTTTAGGTAGCATGCTCTCTACTCCTGCCAGGAGCCATTTAGGTGAGATCGGTTTACTTTTACTACCAGAATCCGACAGCTCAGTCACGCAGAACCTTGTGTAAAGAAATCTTTCGAGTACCCTGAATACTTTGGGTATGTGACGTTGAACGACAGTCTGAAACGTTGGCCAAGAGATTTCCTCCTCTAATAAATCAGCTGAGAAAGACTCTCTAGGTATCCCATGTGCTTCACGCTCAATACTTGCCATTTGTTGGACCAGACTGAAAAGAATCTTTTCATCGATGACCAACTCAGTCAACTCGGCTCCTGGTGTAAGTAAAGTTAGATAATGAGCTTTGAAGATCCACAGAATTCCTTTGAACAATTCTAGTAGATCTTGACAGGAGACTTTTCTTTCGTCTTGGAAGGTTTCTCCCTCGTACTCCCCGATTGGAAGATTACAGAAAGATTGAAAGAGGAGTTTTGTTTTTAAAACGGGATTTGATCCAGAGTCATTTGACGTTGAATCCTCTAGAGTTTGATCTTCTCCACAATAAAACTGAATAGAATACAATAATAGAGAGTAAGTCAGCGTAGGGTCTTCAGGAATCGTATCATAATTGGCAATGTATGGGAGCCGTATAAACGAGCGATATAATATTTTTCCGAACTGCATGTTGGCCGGTAACCCGAGATATTCCTACAAAACACAACCAAAATTGTTAGTGCAAAATGAGCAAATACCGATTCTTACGACTATTTACTTGGAAAGCTTCTTCAGTTACAAGTTCTGTTTCATTGCAATCGA
>JNET01034170.1:0-26567 GCA_000697455.1 Basidiobolus heterosporus B8920 | reverse complement strand
ATTATTTCTTGTTTAAGTTGATAAATAAATATTACACCTTCTGGTGGTTTTCCTCCCCCCTAACCCTTGTTTTAATTTATTGAAATAAAGATTTCACCTGCTGGTGATTGTCACCCCCCTCCCTAACCCTACTGGGTGACCCTGCTGTGAAAAGATTTGCAGACTTTGTTGGTCAGTCAGAAAACCAACAAATGGCATACTCCACCTATCTGACACACCTTTGGCAGGATTACCTCAAGACTCACACCCCCTTCTTGCTTAATGTTAATCCTTTCTTTCACAATATGGTTCAACTTGTAGATGAGCCTCTACTTCCATTACTCATGCCCCCATCACCACTAGATCTTGTACTCAGCTCTCAGGAGCTTGACAGTTTAGCTCATTTACTGCTAAGAATGATTCCAGTCTATATACTATTCTTAAAAAGCTGCACTAGCAGCAAATAGCTTCTTTGTTTTAATTTATTGAAATAAAGATTTCACCTGTTGGTGGTTGTCACCCCCCTAACCCTAAGAGTACTTGACTTTCTCAGCATGTCCAAATGACCCCAAACCTTGCACACATATTCCTGGGACCTTTCTTAATATGTTCTGCATGTTGCATTGCTTACTTCTTAACAAAAGTATAAATGCCAACTTTGCATTCAATAAATCTAAAAGTGAAAACCACATATTCTCCTAATTCTCCAAATCACTTCCAACAACTCACAGAATCTCACAACAAAAGGCACTTTGCTCCTTCTTTAAGTACAATAGAGCCACTTCTTGATGCTTTTATGTTGTTCTTCTGTTGGGACAACATCCCAAAGACCTCTTTCTTGCAGCATTATATTCACTTTTACCTTCCATACATTATAGTTGGTTCCATCAAGGTTTTCAGCAGGAGGAAAAATTCTAGTAACAGCAGTAGCAGACATTCTAGAGAGTGCAGATTGGGGCTCATAATCTGTTGTGAGATTTTAGGAGTTAATGGTAGTGATTTGGACAATTAGTTTTATTTTACCCTAACCCTAAGTCATTTAGAATACGCCTTTTAGTGGTTTCCAATCCCCTAACCAATGCATGCTAGATGACAACTTTGCAAGTACTCCTAGGTTCTAGAGCTCAGTTCCTTTTGTGGTATTGTAACCGATTGGCATATTACCATTACTGGCTTGCAATGATATGGCGAATTAGCAATTGAAAAATTCTTGAGAAATTTTATTTAAATGAACATATCAGCTATTATAGAGACATCTAGGCCACAGTAGCTCCAACAGTAATAATTGGGCGTTTATCCAGTAGTTCTTGACCATCACCTTCGCCAAGATCCATCTCCGGAATGGTAGGATATCCTGGTAGGTTGGCAACCATAAGTTTTGGGCCTGTTATACTTCCACCTGAGACTCCACCTTTGATTGTGATATCAACACAATTCATATAATATTCACGATTTCCTACTGCATTGACCCAGGTCCATGCAAGAGTAGCCCGCTTGCTGGGAGGTGCGGTTGCCGGGATAGGGACATCAAATGCAAGTCCATTCAAGAAGCAATCGCGGACAACAGTTTTCAGCACAACAAAAGTTTGATCGTTGTCATAAGAAAGAGCAAATTGGCAATGTCCACCGCTGTGCGTATTACCTGGGGCAAACTGGACTTGAACGGTTTCACCAGCATTATAGGAGTATTCAACATGACCTGGTTGATAGCCTTTGCAAGGGAACACCCCTAATGGAATATTCATATCATAATCGATATCATTGATTGATTGGTAGTACTTGCTGAAGGTAGATTTACGAGGCGCGGGTGATTGAATCTCCATGTGACCGGACACAGAGCTTAAAACACCGAGAGAAGCAATAACCACCAAGTAAGATAAACCTTTCATTTTGATATTAGGCACGGTAGAAGGAACTGTTCAGTTCAATACTGAGAGACTTTCTCTTTATACTGTTCCAATACATGGTGTGAAGGGATTTGACAAAACTCACCACTTTGAACACTCGAAAACACACAGAATGGTGTAACTTGAGCCTGTTACTTATGTCCACAGAAAACAGGTTGGCAGTTTTTCCGGCAATGAAAGTTAATGACTATCACAATACTACAATGCTACTAAGGGAACTCCGAAAGGATACAAACAATCAATTTATACTTATAAGGGAGGTTAATGTCACCGTAATCAGCCAAATTTGTGAGGCGGAAGGACAAGTTATTAAATATGACCTCACGCCCGTACATTCAACGGGATTGAGGAATATTCAGGCCGATCAAACCCCGATTGAAAAATGGCTATTAAGTTAAAGGACCTAGCCAAAGTAGAGAATATAGTAACTAGAAAGATGATGGTGGTAGCAGTGTGGTGGTAATGGTCACGATTACCGATGGTAAGAAACAGGGGTAGTAGCTCTAAATTCTAGATATTATACCATACTACCAAATAACCAAGGTCTGTAACGCAACTTTGTCTGTTTCTTCAAGGAATACATCTCTTGTTGCCATAGCAAGAGCAATGGCGATCATGTTATCCACCTCTTCTAGAAACCTCCCTCTTTTACTCACCTTGTTCATAGTTATGACCATAGCATGATGATATATATTTTTTCAAAATATTTCAAGCTTGACAAATAGAGCGCGGAGTTCTTTTTCAACGCATTTTATTTAATAGTTTCTTTACTTTTTGGTAGAAGGAAGAGTACCATGCCCACCTCCAATAAGTCTCAAAGTAACATCTGCTTAGTCTACTACTTCCTCAAGCCATTTTCTAATTCATGTTGCTCCAATAGTGCATGGATGAAGCTGAAGTTTACATTTGATTATTTGCTTTAATAAGAAAAAGGAATGAACACTGCATATTTGGTTTGCGCATTGTTGCTGCTTGTACCCATTGATGTTTCTAGTTGCCTAAAATGATTTGATCATTGGAATCCAACTAACCAAAATCCGACCCAGGTGGGGGTCGAACCCACGACTTTCTCCTCCGGAGGGAGACACTCTTTCCACTGAGCTACAGGGCCAATTGCTGTGAAGAACGTTACTCGTAAAATCACCAACTTTCTAAACTCGTTGTTGATCTAAGCTGCTCTCTTACGATCCTCTTGATTTTTTCACCGTCGATGTTCTCAAGAATATTTTTAACCCACAATCTACTGCGTTGGATCAGTCTTTGCTTTGATCTGATATCTGGTACTCTATCGGGCTCTGTTCCTTTGGCCTTCTTATTGCAGGTTATATATGATGGCTATTGCGTTGTATCGTAACTACTTAGTTTACGTTTGTCTTATATCTGTGTCTTTTAACAAAGCTCAAAGATTTCCCGCATAGTTATATTGCTGATTGAAATTAACGCTTTCAGTATCCATTTTGTGATATTTAATAAAAAGCATGCAGAGTGTCTAGAAAACAAGAATCAAATTGATATCTGCAACAAATTCGATACCTTCCAAAGTACCAAACCAAAAATTAGAGTAGCTGATTTTTGGGGATTAGGAATCTCACATCCCCTTGTTGACTACCATATTGTGGTCTTTACTTATTGTTAGAAGGTATCTTTAGAATTCGAACGTGGAGATTGATTTAACTGATTGGCAGTACTGTTGTACTTAACATGTATCTCACCTATTTCAATATCCCAAGGTTTATAAAATGTGTTCAGATACACTGGTCTAATATTTGAATGCTCACATCAAAATACAACAAAGATTCTATAAATGGAGCTTTACACCTCAAGTGTGGTTTAAATTTTACTGATTTTCCCAACTTATTTTCCTGGAAAAGTTTTTCCAAAAGAATGATGAGAGTGGGGTTCGAACCCACGCCTCCGAAGAGACTGCGACCTGAACGCAGCGCCTTGGACCACTCGGCCATCTCACCACCACACTTTATGAACACATAATGAGAGGATCTCTACAATAAAAATAGAGATTGGGTACTGTACACAAAAGTGTATATCCTTCGTAAACTGAACACACAAATCTAAATATTATACCGTATGGGAAGAGGAGCACTTTCTGTCGCCCCATATTCCATGATAGCTGTGTTAATGAGGTGCAAACGTAAAACGAGATTGCAAATGACTAAATCACATTTTTACATGGTATTGTATAGAAGCAGGTGTCAGTGATTGTACAGAGTTAATTGCTCTGTTTAATACACCAACTCATCATTATTGTGGATGCTAATAAGTTGTATAAGAGATTTTATTGTGTAAGTTTGGTTTGTTGATTAAAAGAGACAACCAATCTGTCAGAATGCGTGGGCCGTCCTTGCTAGGTTGTTGGAATCATCAACTAAGAAAGTCAGTAAGATTCGAATAGCAGCCCATTGTGATTAGCTTCAGTGGTATGGAGGGTATCCTCACTTAGATATTGGGGCCATTTATAACAGAATTAAGCAGGCATATCGGAGATCTCCTTGACTAACAGTACAGCAGATCACGATTATGTGGTTGGACTGACTGAGGACATGTCCGTGATCTATGTTATGCTTATATCATCTAACAAGATACCTGATATATTTAGTGACATCCATTATGGTCAGTATGTTCACATTGAGGGGCTCAAAGGGAGAATTCACTCAGGCTTCCTGAGGATTGGGTTGAGCATACCTATAGGGTACTTTGTGCTTCGGATCACCACCGATTGGTGATAAGTCCTTCACGGAGCATTGCAACACAACGTACCTAGATAACTTCACCGCATTCTACATTAACGGTGATATCATCCCCAGGGCCACCCAAGTGGTTCTTTCACGTGAGGGAATAGTAATGAGATACGTAATCTTGTATGTGTACGAGATCACCTCGGCGGGATCCCGAGGTTTGAGCCGCAAGGAGGCTTCTGGCCACGTTCAAGAAGTTTTCAGTTGGTTGTCTGGATCAAACGATTTCCGCTATTTCGGTGGATGCTATATGGATATAAACGGAATCTGGGAGAGGCTCGTGTGTGTCCTTAACGCTCATTTACTCGGCGCAGAAACAAATGTCACGTATTCAGGCATACAAAAGCACACAGTAGAAGCATACTGGAGCAGCCTTAAAGCATGGGAACCGTTTGAATCGATCCGAAGTACTGTAGAGTCCAGGTATAGTCCCCTTGAGTACGGAATCTCATCGTTACCTTCAGAGTATGAGTGGAAATGCACGTATAACTTACAGGTTGGCACGCCAGTAGTCAGATCAGAAACTGTTATCCGTACTTCAGGAGAGACTCACCAGAAATGTGACAACCAAGATCATCCACTACTTGTCCTCTTCTAGGCTGTCACATCGGTCCAATTTCGACATTAGAAATATGTTCTCAATCCTAGCATATGTTTTCGCACCCACCGTGGTACCCGTAACAGTGGTTGATACGGCCAGCAGTTTTATAGGGGATGTAGTAGATGTGAGAAAAGAACTTGATGAGGTAAGAGAGTACTCGTACATCTTAGATAAAGGATGTGCAGATAACATCAGGCGACTTGCCGACGTATTTGATGTACCATACGACAATATGAGTGACCACGAAACCTTCATTATACTTGGGAACGCAATATGAAGGAAATTAATGGGGAGCATTTCGAACGAGCGAGAGTACGAGGATATCATGAGCAACTTTCCCCAGAAGATCAAGACCATGACTCGCAGCGGATCTTTCTCTCAGGCGATGATGATAGCTGGCATAGACGAAGGTGAGGTCTTACGATTTTTGGAAATCTTGATGATACTGTACGTGATCAGGGAAACTATCGTCAAGTATTTCGTAATCACAGTTGTAGGAAAGATCAAAGCTGGAAAGAGTAGTTTTCTGCGTCGTTTGGGGTTCGATATAGTCCCTAATGTAGGAGGGGCAACTACCAACATTTCTATCTACCAACCTGATGGAAATAATAATTTCCTGTTGATGGATTTCCCAAGATTGAATGAGTGTTCCGTCCTCATCCAAAACACCATATTTTGGAACATAAATATGGCAGGCGCCTATATATTCATCGCCGATATAGAGGCCGTGAGCGGGAACGCTGACTTCCAGAAGGGACTAAAAGAGGTATGACGGGTTGTCGCGAAAATTGTAGATACATCATATTTCTGAACAAGACGGATATTTATATTAGAAAACTGTTCTCACAATACAATGATGTAACCTCTGCCAAGATTCTCAACAAGCTCCGAAAAGTCATATTTGATTTGAACACGATTATCAAGAGTTTTGAAGGGGTGAATCCGTCGTATCTTGAAATCTATACAACTTGTTTCGTTGGTTGCCATGACGATCTATCTCCTCCTGTGACTTGGCAACAACTCAAGAAATATAATGTACTGGATCCGAGAGGAGCCATGGACAAAGTAAAGCTGATGCTTGATGGACAACATATAGATTGCAATCCGAATGCATTCCAATATAAAAAGTTTGATGCGAAGGAGGAGATGTGAGGCATACTCTCAGTCTAACACTGCTGTTTCAATCAAGGTATAAGTAACGCTACATATGAGATGGTTGTACAGCATATTCTACTATTCTATTAGCACACAAATTGTTTGGATAAATCTCATGCTTACACTAAGAAAAATCCATGACCCTCAAGCATATTCTCTATGTCGCGTGTAAGCCTTCACTTTATTTCTGTACATTTTGTTACAAGGAGAACGTCGAGAAAAGCTGACACTTTTGGTTGGTAAAAACCGGAGAAACACCCAGGATCTTGCCAAGTAGGAGACAAATTTCTGATAAATGATGTACCACAACACCAACTCAAAATTCAATAAAAGGAAAGATAATGAATTCAAAAGACTCCCATATTTCTCAGATTTCTATAAAAAAAATGAAATCTGATCAATTTGAATCCTATCGTGCGGCACCGCTTATATTCCGTGTTGCTCATAAGCCTCTTAGCACCATAGGCTTGTTACTACTTGTAGTTCAAGAGCGTCAACATAAGCGTAGACGAAAAGAATATCTCAGTACCCTTTCTTCGTACCATAAAATCACGGTATGGAGAGGGTCGGAAATTCATACATTCTCTTACAAAAATCAAATGGTTTTCCTGTCATTATAATTCTGTTTATACTAAGCGGATTCTAAAGAACTTCAAATAGGATTTATTCTAGTGTTAATTGATGGAACAATCTATAATATGTATAATCCCTATTAGATGAATGATAAGATTACCATTACTAAATGTATAAACAATAAAGGATGCTATGCTATTCCAGAATGGCGATAGTAAATTGAGCTCTAGATGGATCAGGTTACTGAATGATATAGGTTGTAAGGAAGTAAAGTACACCAAGGAAAGCCGATCCAAACTTCACTGAGGTAGCAGAGTTCATATGCGCCTTAGTTCTCGGAGTGCTGTTAGGAACTACCTTATGTATCGATAGGGGACTGGGAACTAAATATGAGTCCGTGAGGGTAGAGGTCATTGTAAGGCTGGTTGCAGAAGACTTGGAAGTGGAAGTTGAGGATGTGGCAGTAGTAGATGTGGATGAAGAAATGGAGGGGGTTGAGACGGAGTAGATTGGATAAGCAGCAGGAGCTGAATAAGTGACTGGAGCAATAGAAGTGGTCAAATGTTTCACCGAAACGATAGATGCTGAATGAGTAACAGAAGCGACAGAAGGGGTTGGATGAGTGACTGAAGCGACAGGAGTCAAATATGTCGCTGAAGTGATAGGAGTTGAGTGTGTGACTGAAGCGACAGGAGTTAAATATGTCGCTGAAGTGATAGGAGTTGAGTGTGTGACTGAAGCGATAGGAATTGAATGGGTGACTGAAGTAACAGGAGTTAAATATGTCGCTGAAGTGATAGGAGTTGAGTGTGTGACTGAAGCGATAGGAATTGAATGGGTGACTGAAGTAACAGGAGTGAAATGCGTCACCGAAGTGATAGGAGTTGAATGTATGACTGAAGCGACAGAAGGGGTTGAATGTGTCACCAAAACGATAGAAGTTGGATGTGTGACTGAAGGAGATAGAGATGTGACTACAGTGGTCGAAGCGGTAGATTTGGTTTTAGTCTTGGTAGGTGCGTCAACTTTTGTACTAGTATGCCATAGCTTAGGTTTGTCATCCTTGTAATGGCATTGGATATCAATGTAGTCGAAGTATGCCTTGTAGACGGTCTTAGGATTACTCCAGTTGGTTGGTCCTCCAGCCCACTCAGTAGTGCCTGGAGCACCGCGACCCCCGTCCCAAAGTCCGACATGGACCTGGGCTGCTCTAGCAGGGTACTTGTAGACTTTCATTTTTTCGTCCCAGGTATCCTTCTTGTAAAGTGTTCTAATGACCTTCTTATTTACATAAAACTTGATAAAATCTTCTTCCCATTGGAACATATATTCATTGAAACCTTCGGCAGTATTACTTCCAACTGAGGTTTGGACGGAATTTTTGTAGTCCAAGATGCCGTCGTAAAAATAGTTGGTTTGGACCTTGTCTGGGCTACCTCCAACCCATTCGAAATCGATCTCGTCACCCTCGGGGTTACGAATGATGAAAGAGGTTACGACACCGGGTGAAGTAGAAGCAGTCTTTACTCTAGCGGTAACATTTCCGTATTGCATCCACCTGATAGAAGTTACGGTAGCACCAAATCCTTGAAGGCGACCATAGGCATTTTTATGAGTTCCTAGCGGCATACTCAATACAAGCTCACCATCTTCAACAACAGCATGATTTGGAACGAATTCGCTCACCCATTCGTAACCACTGTTTAGGTTCCCGTTGAATTTGGAGATCTCTATGACATCGTTTCGGGAGAAGGTATCCACAAAGCTTTCACACTTTGGTTTTGGGTACCACAAAGCGTCAACTTGACTGCTTCCGTAAGTTAACAGAGCTAAGAAACAAATCTAGCAGAGCCAAGTTAGGATTTGACTATGAACGCTCTACAATGTTTAGAAGTTACCTTTTTGAAAGCCATTGCTGTAAGGAAAATAAAATGAAAACTGTCAGTGGTAAAGAATCATGCGAATTCACCATGTCATTTATATTCAATGAATCAAGCTTTTACCAGGATTTTAAGAAACAGAAAAGGTACAATATGGGTGAATTAGAGTCCAAAGTTATTTATAATTTACACAAAAGGAAATGTTCAAAGCATCAACACACCAAATGACAATAGAAGTCACTTTGATTTTCTAAGTTAAGAAAATATCTGGTCAAGAACCAGCATTTTGGTTAAGCATCGGTTGACGCCATCAGATTTAGGAATTTTGACAACAGCGTAGATTTGTTATGATAATCACTTATTTGAATCATCGAAAATCTCCAGACGCATCACTTGAGTGTGTGAAGTGGGAATACTTTTGCATGCACTCACTTTTTTGTTCTAGTCTTGTTTGGTAACACCTTCCTTTATCGGAATGTTCTACACTTGGATAATGACGCGATCTCCCGTTTCAAACAAAATGGAAAATTTTCACTTTCGTACGTATAATCTACTAGTATTGACTAACTAACGGTGTGTTAGAGAATGCATCAGCTACACTCTTGGTCAGAAGCTCGAGATAAAATATTTATTTATATCATGATATATATATCTTAGGCTTTGATGCAGGGTGATGCCAAATGTCACGAAACTATGACACGATACAATGCTCGTGGGCGCCTAACAAAAATTGAGGGATTTATTATTTTTATTCAGGCTTTGATCAATAAGTTTAGGGGTGACTTGTTTATGCGTACAAGATCTAGAGCCTCAATCAATTTGTGCGAGTTCGAAGAGCAAAAATAACCCAAACCCCAAAATTTAGATAATCTACTAGGGTGAAAGCATATATCGCTTAGCGGAGTCTTGAACAGTGTGAAGTACGAACGCTGGGTGCCTAGAGCTCAACTGTACTACTCTGTCAGGGCTTTTTCAGCTCTAATCCCTCATTGAGCTTTTGACGTAGGAATGTGATGGCCACAAATACAGGTTTTTGAATTCAATTCATCGAGACAGTGGTTCTATATGAGGAACTGTTTCGCCTCCGCGCCATCAAAGTGTTCAAATGGATGAACCTCGCAGGTCTTCCACGTTCATCCACAAGCGTTTTCGGATACCCTTTTCAAAATGCTACAATATATAAGAAAATTGGGATGATTATTCCACAATGCCATCAGTTATCGAATACTAAACCAAGTTATATTTCAATCGGAATAAGAAACAATTACGTTTCTAGTGTAACGCCCAAGAGTCACATTACACACAGGTGATAATATTGACCAATCAGATGTAGTCTACGATGACCCTAGACAATGCATCTTAGTTTCTCGAAACTTTCTTAATGATTGTGTATTATTTGTACGCAACCAAGCCACATCTTTAAAGCTTATAACTGCATCTGCTGCTACAATAACAACCTCATTTCCCTATTTTCATCGCATCTAATTTAATTCCCTCAACTAAATCTTACACTTGCGCTATTTCATCAGAACTATGACCGAGAGAAGTATTGCCGAAATTACTGCCGCCGATTTGAAACAATCGAGCGAACGTAAAGCTTTAATTGCTGCCAACCCTAACATTACAGTGAGGGAAGCTTTATGCAAGATGGCATCTCACAGAATCGTTTCTTTACCCATCTATAGTCACAGTAGACCTGACAAGATTGTCAATATCGTCAACATCATGGATATTTTATCTTACATCGTCTCAATTACCAAAACTCCTTCCGGGGAGATAACCACCACTCTAGATACCGAGAAGTTGGCAAAACTTGACGAAAATATCGAAGTAGTTATGACACTGGATAATGAGAGAGAGAGTTATCGTATTGTGGAGACCGAAACAACGGATCCTTTGAAAAAAGTGAGTATTCCCCCTATGATTAAAGTCCCTGTATCATTGAACTAACTTGGTGATTTCCCCCGAAAGGTTCTAAACGCGTTTTCGAGTGGGACTCATAGGGCCCTTGTGTATGACTATATCAACAACTCATCTCCTTATATAATCACCCAATCCGACATCATAAAATACCTTATTGCCCACCCCAAAGCCGACGGCAAAGTGGACATCAATAAGAGCATATCCGAACTAGGGTTAATCCGTGAGCGGGAGATCCTTACTGCTAAAGTAACTGATTCAGCATTGGAAACGTACCATCATATGGCAGAAGCCAACTATTCTGCTGTACCCGTGGTAGATTCCAATGGAAAATTGGTGACCGCACTGAGCGCAGCTGATTTACGCGGATTAAATCCTAAGGCCTTTAACAACTTAACTAAGAGTATTCCAGAGTTTCTAAAGGTATTTGTGAATGGTCCTAACCCAGCTATCCATTAGACGACTAATTTTCATTCCCTTAGGAAACGGACCATGGTAAAGCGCCATTAAAAACGTGTGACAAGCAAGCGCCACTTTCCGAGATTCTCCAAATAATTGTCGACGCACATACCCACAGAGTCTGGGTTGTGGAGAACGACAAGGCCGTTGAGGTGATTACCTTATCGGATATCATTCAATTATTCTGTTGACCATGTCATGGTCCCTTCGAAGTAATAAATACCTATGTTAATGTTTTCAATTTCTACCCACCGATACACTTGAACAGAGAGATCATGATTTTTTCGACTTTATGTTGGATGTTTTTTGGATTTTCACTGGCTCTAGATATAACTCTTTACCACATCAGTGGGGGGGAGTATGTCGACCGTCTGGTATCTACGGGAAACGTGGATGAAAGAGTTAAGATGTGCGATGAAAAGAAACCAAGAAATACGAAAGAATCTAGAAACTGAATGCTGTGGTAGTTTGGTTGAAGGCACATAAAGAGTGAATGGAGGTGGAGCGGGGATGACATAGAAATAGAGCTTAGTATACATATACATGTACATATACGTTGAATTTTAAACAAACAGTTAGCGACAACACTGGTTTGGATGGATTCAACATAGACGTAGCAAATTAACTAATGACATTCATACTGAGCAAATGGGATCCATTTATCCTTCCCGGTTAAATAAGCTAGAGTCCATTTACCCGGCTCCTTCAGAAATACCTCGGCTGCGTAGCTATGCTCGTCAGGGAAATAAGAGAAAACGTTGTTATGCTGGGAAGGCGAGCGTACTGACAACTTGATAGGTTTGGTTGCACAAGGTGTTGCCACCACAAATCGGTATCCACGACCACATTTCAATATCAGGTCCCGTGGCTCCTTGATGGTGAAATCATGTTCTGTAAAGAATGTCATGACAAAATCATTGGGAAGTTTGTCTCCAATATGCTTCAGCATGAAACTAAACGATAGGGGATAGGGATTTGTATTTGTGGGCGCCTAGAATTGATATGTTAGTTGAGGATCAGGTGGGATGAATATTGATGCGATGTTTCAATTACCTGGATTTTCGGGCCAATAAACACTTTCAAAAAGCCTATTCCATTGCCTTTGTTCAACCGAATACTAATCCGTGCTACATTCTGACCATCCTGCTCGGAGATGTGTACCAAGGTTCTGAGGTGATTGTAGTATGTGGCGTTCTTGTTAGGTATGTCCACTTCAGCGAAGCAACCAAGACCACTTGGCAAAACGATAGAGAACTCTCCCGTCTCCTCGTCTTCGAGTTGGAAGACGCTGTCTGTATAATCAATGAACTTCACTTCATCATAGAAGAAGCTGGGTTGTATGTACGGGAGGGACCAAAATATTTTCGGTGAAATCGGTGGACTTAAAAATTGGAACTTCGGATTATTAGGGTAGTGTGTGTAGATGAAATGGAGTGGATGCGCTAAAAAGTAAAAGTAGTCCGGTTGCTTAAGGTGATTGTATAGATGTAGCGGAGAAGCAGAACCAATGTCAATAAACCGAAATTCTCCGTTAACTTTGACAGCGTTCCACCAGTGGTTTGGAAGCGGTGTCTGGGAAGAGCCAAAATAATCATCCGTCGGTCCTTTTTGATATCCTGTGATGATGTAACTTTCTAAACCGCACGCTTGAGCCATTTCATGAAACAAGATAGCAAAGCCTTCTCGCTTGCAAACCTTTTTCTCCCAGACATCTTTGGGGAATTCGGGGGTTTCAGTGCCAGTAATAGATACAGGCTTATGCTTTCCTGGATAGGCTATGTTGTTTAATATCCATACAAAAATGGCGCGGGATTTCGAGATTTCATCGGTGTATGTAGCAGTAAGTGCACCACGACAGAAGTCACTAGGAGATACATAGGCACCTGGATAATCGGTAGCACGAGCCTTCGTATCAATATCGTAAAAGTCCATGCGGGAGATGTCCAAATTAATCTTCCCCTTCCCGACCGAGGAAGACATAAGTAGTGTTTCCATTGGACCGATTGTCTTGGTTTTCTTAAGCTTCTCCTTTAACTTGGCAGTAAGATGATTGTAGGTTTCCCCATTCGCCATGCTTGTTTTGGGTACGCCTCTATAAGGCAGTCTCTTCTCTGCAGGTTTCGCTGCACGGAATTGATCCGTATTGTCAGAATTAACTCTTTGTGGTGGCTGTGGCTGCGTTTGGGCCTGAGTTGTATTTGAGTTGAGATTGTCTACTCCACCATTACGGTATTGAGGGTTGCCCATCATGTGCATATTGTAAGTTTGCGAGCCCATCATACCTTGTGGGTATGCACCATATGATGAATGACTCATCCCATACGCGCTCTGAGGGTAATATGGATGTGGATGTGGACTGGAATAGTATGGCATATGCGGCATTGCGTTCATATACATAGGATCTGGTATATATGGATAGCTGTATGGTGAAGAATACATTCCTTGAGCAGGGTGCACCCCAGCAGACATTACAGAGCTTTGATATCCAGAGTCGGGATATTGCACATTGGTGCCACCTTGGGTAGGCAGTGAGCGATTATCCGAAGAATCAAGAGTTAGATCAGGGTGTGGTGGGGAAACATCGAACTTTGACGTCGACTCGGGAGATGGTGAAAGCCGATATCTTGTCATGTTGTCTGTGCCCGCAATAGTAGGCGAGATGGTGAATCTTTTTTCAATCTCCTCATGTTCCGAAGGAACCAAGGTACTTGTGGTGTCAGTTAGAGGTGGCGAGACGTTAAACCTACTTCTGTGTGCTTCAAGAACACTTGGATCTTGACTGACGTCGTTATAATAAGCCTGGGGATATTGCTGGCTATCGGTATCGTAACTACTATTCGTTTTAGAGTCCAGCTGTAGTTTATCTAGCTGATTCAAAGTTGATGAAAGAACTTCGTCAAGGTCAGGGGTTTCTCGGTCAGATAGACTGGCTAGACGAGAGGCTCGTGGAGAATAATCTTCGTCAAGTGGATCTGAATTACTAGTCATTCGTGATTCAGATCTATAACTACTTAACCTGGACTGAGATCTTTCGCTTTCATCAGAATAAGATAAAGAGGAATGTGATCTATCCCTTCCTCTAAAACTGAAGTCTTTACGACCGGTAGAGCCAAGTTGATTATGAATTGGGCCTCCCAGTCGGCTTGGGGATAGGCCTCTTCGTGTGGTGTTATCATTAAAACGGCCTAGTTGTGAGGGCGTTGGTGAACGAGAATATATCGAAGAAGCTTTGCTTTCAGATTTTAATGTTAGGCCAAGTCCCGCACCAGTGGGCTTGCTAGGGAATCCACCCAATCCTTTCTTGTTATTTTCTTTAGTACTTTTCCCCCAGAGGCTAGCTCTAGGGGTGACAGAAAGTGAACTACCGGAAGAGTCGCGTAAAGGTCTGGGTTTCGTTTTGTCGGGTTGTTCATGGATTTTTAAAGCAGCGTGAGGATTATTCTTGGTAAATTCAATAAATTTGTTTTCTTCCTCTGCCCATGAAAGCAGAATATCTTCCAGGTTTTCATCTTCAGCCAAATCAGACAACCTAACTTCGGTGGTTTCGTATATAACGTTGCCTTCCTTTTGAGGAGGAACTACCTTATCATCTAAATAGCTAAGAATGCAGCGTAACTTATTAATCAAAGATGTTCTCTAGTCTGTTGGACAACATCAAAGAAGAAAGAAATATTTACATGGTTTTGACTATATCTGGTGGAAAAGTACCAAACTGATTTGTGGTGACGATTTTTCCATACCACTCATGTGGATTTTCTAAGCAACGATCAATAACTGTATTTTAGATAACTAAATGTAACGCCTACCTACCAGAATCTATTACTTCAATTAGAGTTCCTAGAGCAACAGTAAAAGGTCGAATTAGGCAAGAATTGGCTGTTGAATAACAAGCTTTTCACCTACCTTTTTCGAAATTTAGGTCAGATTTCTTCAAAGAGTAAAAATCATGTACGGCCTTGACGACATGATGCCCTTGATATGCACTCATGTGGATCAATATTTAGTTTACAAAGAGAATTGGTTTCGACAAAGCTTCAGTTAAGGCCACCGTACACAATATATTCAGTAGCCTAGCAGATCATGTAATACCACAAATTCCCAATGAATAAATTCCTCCTATGATTTTCATCGTTGTGCCAATAGATTTGAACAATACATTATTTAGGAAATCACATAATTTGAGATATTCAAAACATCAACAATGATACCAGTAATGATCAGGTATCGTAAAACTAGACTCTACTTTTCGTCTACTAGCCATTAAAGCTTCATGTAGTGTTATTGGTATATTGTAGTCGTGAACAAAAGCAAAAATGATGCGGTTAAAGTACTATTTTATTTAGTTTAGTTAGCTTCCTCACCACCAGCGCTAACAGAGCGGGTGTAGATCAATTGGGAACCGTGGGTAGAGACCTTTTGGATCAAACCTTGAGCTTCCAATTCTCTGATGGCAACACGAGCAAGAGATCCGTTGATACGAAGACGATCAACCAACACGGAGGTGGTGATGAGCTTGTAGGTGGGAGCCTCCTTCATCAATTTATCCAAAGTGGCTTGGTCAAAGACAACCAAGTTGTTGGCCTTATCCTTGACCTTTCCCTTGGACCACTTCTTCTTGGTCTTCTTTCCACCGGAACTGGGCTTAGCGGGAGCGTCCTTCTTGGCCTGAATTTATTAGTTAGTCATATGGAGTTTGAAAAAATTGGAGCTCATCCATGCGGATAACTATATTCATCCATCTAATAATTGCACTATGATAAGTATACGTACCATTTTGACCTATATAATGACAGAGAGAGATTCCAAACTGATATGTTGTGTATTTAAAAGGTCCCAAGTTGCTAAACTTTTTTTTAGAAGACCCCAAATCTGATCACTATTTCGGACCAGGGTAAGAAAATTGAAATCTTGCCTAATTACTTCTCGAAACCTGAATTTATACCATCTATGATATTTCGTTTAAATGACTTCATTTATGAGCCGTCAGAACTATGGATATGGCGAGATCTTTGTTTACCCTTGAAATCAGAAAGTCTGGGAGCCCTAACCTGATATATTATAATACTGTGGAGCTCTATGACATCAATTCTTAAGATGGAATGCGATAGAAACCCCTAGAGAGAACGATTACCAAAGCACTAAATATAGTTGTTCCGATCTTATCAAGATATCTCAAGTGTTATCAGGAAACTTGAATGAACTGGACTTTTTACTAATTAATGAGAATATAAGACAAGATAGACGAAGAATGGCACAGCAGTCTTCAGGGATAGTGCTATGATATGATAAAACTATTTGATAAAATCTACACTAGTTTGTTGAATGTGAATGATAATAATTGGTCAGGATGAATGTACATGAGGAGGCTATTCATCCAATAGAGCATAGTTCGTCTTCTCTAGTAATGTGCTGTGAATAGCGAGAAGTGCATCTTTGGATTTTTTCTCTTCGATAACGCATGAAATGTTGATTTCCGATGATCCTTGGGAGATCATCTCAATATTGACTTGGGCTTCAGCTAGAGTAGCGAAAAGCAAGCCTGATATACCGACCATATTTCGCATCTGCTTGCCGACCAAGCTTAAGATAGCCATTTGCTTTAGAACATCAACACGTCCGAGTTTACCGAGCTCAGTAAGCGCACCTTCAAGATTATGGTCGAGAATATTCGCGCCCAAAGCCATGGAAACATGGACTTCACTAGTGGAAATAAGGTCAACAATGATTCCATAGCGATCCAAGATAGAAAAGATATTGGCGAGGAAGCCATGAGAAACAGATTTCCGATTGGAATGAATATTCAGTACAATAACGTTATCCTTGATTGTGACTGCAGTAGGATGTCTTCGAGACAGATCAAGTTGATATCCATTTTCAAGTAAGAATTTGGGTGCAGGTGGGGGACTGCCACCTTTACTAGACATACTGTCAGGAAAGATGATGGTTCCATTTCCCGATGGATTCTGGACATTTTTGATACGAATTGGAATCTGTGCACGGATAACTTGCTCCATGGTGAATGGGTGGATCACCTCTGAGCCATAGTAGGTTAATTCTGCCGCTTCTTCTGGTGTAATGATATTCAGAAGACGGGCGGTAGGAACTTTACGAGGATCAGCGGTAAAGATACCGTCGACTTCTTTCCAGACTTGCAATTCTTCAGCTTGAAGTCCAACAGCGCATAAAGCAGCGGTAAGGTCGGTATAGCCTCTACCGATACTATGTAAAATGCCTCCTGGAACCGAACCAAAGTAGCCAGTAACAACAGGTACTCTATTATCGCAGTCCTCCACAGATGCAGCAAATCTTTCAGCCAAGTAGTCGTAAAATGACTGATCTAGCTTGCCAGCTTCGAAGTGTTTGTTGATGACACTTTCCAAAGAAACGTATTGGGCATCAACAAATTTATCTCTCAATGCAGCGGCGACAAAAATACACGCCAACTTCTCACCACAACCAATGATGATATCTTTCGATCTAGGTGAGACTTCGTTGATCACCTCAGCGGCCATCAAGAATGCTTGGAGTTTGTGGCATTCGGCAGTCAACTCCCGAATAACTTGCTGACGAATTTCAGCATTCAGAATCACCGAATTGACAGCTTCAATGTGGTCCTCCAAAATATCCTGAACGATGCTTAGGTGACTTTTCGAGCCAGAAAGAAGAACCTCTTCAGAAGCACGAATGAGTCTACTGGTAGTACCCTTGGACTTCACATCACCACTTCTAGCCGAGCACACAACCACAACGCGGTGAGTGTCTAAAGCGCCTTTTACAATGACTTCAGTGATTTGATCCAAAAATTTGCCAACACTAGTTCCGCCAAATTTCAAGACTAGCCAAGGTTTGTTGACGGGATTTGTCTTGTGAGTGATTTTCATACTAAATGGAGGTATTTAGAAGAGACAGAAGAGTGTTGATTGATTTAAAACCCAGAACGATAGGGGAAATGGTGATAAGATAGAGAGCATTCGGGTGAGTTATATAGCTGAGTGTCCGCTAAGATTAAGCCGAAAGCAGAGTGCGGAGAACGAAACCAGATTTGTGATTATCGTGTAGACAACGGACCGATCCTTTGAGCAGTATTGACTCATTTATCTCTTATCTCTATTTAGGAAATTTTTGGATTTAATTGGCTCCATTAGCTCTACAGGCTCCGTTGGCATGATCTCGAGCGCTCACTTAGGTAAATCATTGAATGGCAAACTTACTGTACTAGTAAACTAGGCTTTATTGGTTAAACCGGCAGATGATGTATAATTAAGTTGTGTACCCGATTAACCGATAAGGAATCTCATAAAATGATGCTGAAAGTGAGCGTGAACATGTTTCATACTCGTTACACGAATTGACTCACACGAACTCACCAGAGCAAACGGATGAGTGCCGTGTGTCTAGTCGATTTGCAGAGTTACCGTCAACAACTCACTGGTTCTAAAATAACAATACTAACTTCGATGAAATCTAGAAACTCCCCTAGAGATTCCCCTTGAAATCCCCTATTTGAGTCATCTTGCACCGAATATAGATAGCTCCGATAAGATCCAAAATGGATGTAGCACTGTGGCAAATCGGGTTTTGATCACATGAGGGTTATCGCGATAACTACAGCCAGGGAGACAACGTCTGTCGGATACTCATCTACGTGTACTGTTCTTTTTCGGTGACATAGCCTTTGGGTCCGAAGAAGATCCAAATTTTGCGGAAGTTTCCGTGAGGTGGATTTCGTGCTTTGGGTTTATCATTACTTGATACAGTCATGACCATCACTTGTTTGTTAACTCTTGCGCAACTAAAGAGGTGCATCTCACCATAGTCAACGGGAAAGGTCCAAAACGTGGTAAGACAATGGGTCAAGAGTACGTCTGATCTTGTCTGATCTACAGACTGTGCATTTACATATTTGAATTAACTTTTCTTATGCCGATCAATTACCAAATGAATTCAAACAAACGGAATACACGTACAGGGCGATCTATACGAAATATAACTTTATTTGCGAGAATAAAAAAATGGGGATCTAGTTAGCTGTAATTGAATAACTTTCCATGGTTCTGGTGGTGCTACTAGTATTCCATAACAACAGAATATCGATGAGAAAGTAGAGGAACAAACGGCTTGAAATAAAATCATGGAATATATTTCAAGCCACTATACGCTCTTTTCAGTGGTTTCTCAAGAGGATGGCGGAGGTGGAGGTGGTGGAGATACTTCAGGAGGAGGCTGGGGAGAGCTCTAAACAAAACATTTCAGTACTTGGGATTATTCTTATGTGGTTTTCCACACACTTACTGTGCTAGCATCTGGGGGTGGGGGTGGTTGGTAAGCTGCAGCTTGTGGATAGGTACCATAGGCTTCATATGAGGCATAGGCTGCGTTTGGATCGGGTGCATAGTTGCCGTAAACACCCGTGTACGAAGGATAAGAGCCTTGTGGAGCATAGCCGTAGTTCCAGGCAGGTGCGGCACCGGCAATTCCTAATTTCGAAGGGGTTAAGTATGTAAGATTTGAGGCAATAGGTACAAATTGAGTTATTTACCAGGGGGAGGCTGAGCCCACCCTACAGGGGGGGAGACTGCGGGCGGAAGTGGTACGCCAGGGCTCTGTGGTTTGGTCCACGCGACAGAATTGGCATCAGTTGGCCCATAGTGGCCCTAAGAAATTGATGATCAATAGAAGATTCAATGATTTATGTTGAATTTAGAACTCACGGTCAATCCGGGTGGAGGGGGAATGGAGTCACCGTATGGTCTGGGAGCTGCGGTACCTTCAGGAACGTTCTCTCCTAGCTCTGCCATTAAACTCAAGTATTCGTGATCCAGTTGTTGATCTCTTTGTCTAGCTTGCTCTAACGCTTCTGGGTTGTTTCGTTGGACACAATCTCTGGGAGTATGGCCAACACCGTTACAAATACGACATACCAAATTAACAGTAATATTCTGTGAATCAGGGCATTCGTATTTACGATGTCCAACAGCACCACAATTAGCGCATGTTTGGTTTTCATCATCACGAAGTGTACCATTAAGAGCTGCTAGTTCTCTGAGCTGCTGACGTTTTAGTTCGTTTTGACCTTCAGGTACAGAAGAAGACTAAAAGAATGGTTAGTGGGGATCAAGACAAGGATTGATCTGATAATACTCACAGTCTCAATAATCTTGTTAATCATCTTGATGGCCTTTTTGACCTTCTCTTCGTCATCAGCAGTAATCAAACAATGTAGATCCTCATCTTGACCAGGAGCCATAGCACCGTCCTGTCGGGATTTACCTTCCTTAACACTTCCTTTACCACGAATACTGATTTTGGCATTCGACTCAGTTTCCATTTTCTTAAGAGTGTTTCCTCTGGGGCCGATAAGTAAACCGATGAAGTTGATTTCTGGGTACTCTCTAGCTGGAATGTAAACCTTTTCTTGGATTTTGGTTGGTCTTTTGTAATCAGCGGGTGGTTTGAATGTAGGATAGTGCTTAATGGCGTTCTCGATGATCTTTGTTCTTTCATCCTCGAACTTTTTTCTATACCGGAATTCTCGAGTGTTGACACGCTTTCCTTCAGAGTTATAGACTGGTTCTGGAGATGGTGATCTAAGTACAGAAATCCTGTCAATGATGGTCTTAGATTAAAGATTGATCAAGCAGCTACCTCTCAGGCTCCGGAGGGATGTAGTCGCCAGTACGCAATTTACGATTGATTTCCTCCAAACGCATATAAACTAGAGTTCGATTTGGTAAGCATTAGTAAGCAAAGGAAGGAACACAAGTAGGGACTGTTTCAAAGCTATATCAAAAGAGAATAGCGGTACTTACTGACATACAGCTCCGATTGTTCCTTAGTCATATTTGAAGGGAGTACAGAAGGCATACCAGGAATGCTGACTTTGTTAGTTTCATCTCCCCAACGACTGCGTCTTTTTCTTCTGCGTCCTTCTCTTTCTTCTAAGTAGAGGTTAGTTGAAATGAAAAAGAAGAGAACAATCAGGATAAAAAAGTGGGAGAGTAAGTTTGTACTAGCTAGTTCATTGAAAAATAGAAAAGTGAAAATCCAGGTGCTATTGAAAGATCATATTGGATCAGGTTAGCAGCTAAAACTTTTTGAGGAAATCGAACTTTTTATGAGTAAGATAGCGCTGAGTATGATTGAACCATAGTATCGTATAGCAGTATTCAAAACAAATGAATATTCTTGAATACTTCAGCGCTTCCTCTGCCAAAAAAGAGTTTCCCCCAGCAAAGGTAAAGCCGGAGCTTTAAAAAAGAAAGTAAACATAAAAAGTGGTTTTCAAGAGAGTAAACCCTTGAGGCATCTATACTTGGTGTGAAAAGTTACTGCAACACATTTTACCTGGTTGATCGTTGCGTCGTTGTCGATCAGGTTCATCGCTGGGTGGTGGTGGTGGGGGTGGAGGAGGTGGAGAACGTGAAGGTGGGGAAGGTGGGGTTGGTGCAAGTTGATCTACATCGTCATCATCAAAAAACTGGGATGCTCTACTTCTCTTTCCTAGAGGAACTACGTTAGTGCCTGTTGGTTTCCAGCCCATTGAGAATAATATCACCAAACTGCACTAGTGTAATAAGTAAAGAAGTGTTGTCAATGGAAAAATGTAATTTTAAATATGTTAAGCGAGTGTCAATTCGTGATTTGTAAGTTGACATTAACTTTCATTTTTTCTGATCCCCGTTTATGTGAATAACCGTAAAATTCAGGTAAGATACTCAATGTTGATCAGGATCACTGTCAGATATCGTAAAAGTAAACTAGCTTAGAATAGTAAATCGCTAGTGTCTTTATCGCTATATACTAGTGACCAAGAAATAGGAATGGCTTCCGATCTCGCTCTAGATGAGGGTGAAATACAAACATTGACCTTCTTCAAAGAAGCTGAACAGTTTAAAATCTCCCTAGAAGAGCTGATATTGGCTTGTCAAAAGCATAATGAATTTCCAACCGAGAATACCGATACTCAACAGGAGCATTGCCTGGCAACAGAGCTTGCCAAAATCGTAAGGAGACTCTTTGAAATAGTTTTGATCGGACACTTTGATAACCAAGAGGTTTATTTTAGCTTGAGCAGTATCAAGAGCAACCTCATTTGTTGGACCCACATTTAGAAAGCATAGTCAGCCCGTTAATTGCTGAGCTTAGAAATAAGTTAAATTCTGTACAAACGACCGAGAGCTTCGTTCGCAAGTCAGTAAATGATGCCCCAGGGAACCTCAATAGCCACCATAGTTTATTTCAGCTATTGTATATATTAGCGAAAGTTAGAGGATACAAAACGATCGGTAAGCTACTGAAGACTTTTATTTGGGAAAGGGTTTCGACTTAGTGTTCGTTTTTCTTTTATCTTCAGTGAAATTTTTTGGTCATGAAGTATCCGACTTGGAGCAAACATTCTATTTCCTGTTAATGTCGAGTCCTGAGCATACAGAGTCTTGGGAAACACGCTACGTGTTACTCATCTGGTTGTCGTTGATCGTTATGATACCTTTTGATTTACAGACCATTGATAGTGGCTTTAACAAAGAGGTATGGAGTAGGCTGTCTTGACATCATGATATTTGTGTGCTTATTCCTATTACTATATTCTTACTAGATGTCACTCGTCGATCACTTAATACAAGTGGCCAAAGAATACTTACCCTATTGTAGTAAGGAGTCGGATGCTGCTGCAGTGCTTCTATCCCGATTGTTATCCAGGTTTCTACGGACCATGAATTCGCGCTCAACATAATTGCACGTACTGACGTTTATTTTCATCCCAGACGTGATTGTATTGCAAAACAACTTCCCGAGTTTTTCCAATGGGCGCGCGACCAACTTTTTGCCTCGAGTAACGTCTTTCTGGTAACAATCAATTGACTCGAGTTGTTTGCAAAGAATATTTTGGTTGACCTTATCCATGTATCATTTAGGTGAAAGGGGTTTTGCTTGCACTCTCAGCCATCCTCAAACAAGGGAATCGTGAGTCGGTCCTACCAAATCTCCATCTCATCACGCCCTGCATTACTCTGTTGGATTCAAAAGAAGAGCTAAAGCATAACACTTTGATTCGAAAGCTTATCTACAAACTCACCCAAAGAATTGGGCTTTGCTGTTTAAAGCCAAGGGTAGCTAGCTGGCGTTATCAGCGTGGACATAGGTCACTCAAGCAAAATCTAGTTAGTGCTGCAACTATGCAGAGTACTCTCGACGGACCCGAGCATCCCAAAAACGATGACGAAGAAGATGACGACGAAGAAGACTATCCAGAAGAGTTGGAAGAAATTATCGATATGTTACTGAATGGACTGAAGGATAAGGTAATTTTATGGTGTTATGGTAGGCTTCTTGAATCGATATTAATTTGCAAGAACACAGGACACTATCTGCCGTTGGTCTGTTGCCAAGGGGTTGGGCCGTATATCTGGAAGACTTCCCAGATACCTAGCTGATGATATCATTAGCTCTATCATTGATCTTTTCGATGAAGATTTACTGATGAATAACAATCAAATCGATCTGTCGGGTGTTTCCGATCACACTTGGCATGGTGCCTGCCTATCCATCGCTGAGCTTGCTAGAAGAGGCCTTTTGCTGCCGGAAAGGCTAGAACAAACCATCCCAAAGATCCTTCTCGTACGTATTCACTTGACATTAGAAATCTTGCATAGACGTCTCATAAATTGGATACGTTACAGGCTTTGAAGTTTGATCAAAAGCGGGGTTCACACTCTATTGGCGCCCATGTCCGTGATGCCGCTTGCTACGTCTGCTGGTCATTTGCTCGTGCATATGCTCCAGAGGTATTGAAGCCACTTGCTAACGATTTAGCCAACAACTTGGCAGCTGTGTGCGTCTTTGATCGTGAGGTCAACGTTCGTAGGGCCAGTAGCGCAGCTTTTCAGGAGAATGTTGGTCGACAGGTGAGTATTTACCCTGTCCGAAATTTCAATATTGAAACTAACTCGCTTATAAAAGATCACCTTTCCTCACGGAATTTCAATTCTGACTGCCGCTGACTACTTCTCGGTTGGCAATCGTTCAAACTCATTCCTGAATGTGAGCGTAGAAATTGCTCAGTAAGTATAGCCTAAATCGCCAGCATCTCAATTTGCCATAGAGGTTTAAACACACATCTTCGATGAATAGATATTCTGAATACAGAGCCCATTTGATAGATCATATAGCATCGGTAACTTTGAGCCATTGGGACAAAGCTATGAGGCAGCTTGGGTCCAAAACTCTGTTCAAGTTGACTGAGATTGATCCAGAATACGTAGTGGAGTCGACCATTCCGGCCCTGGTAATTTACTGTAGAGTCCGGTCACTATATTCTCTTGTTAATATCTAATATTTATTAGATCACTTCAGCGAAATCCTTTGATACAAATATCCGGCACGGTGCGATCTTGGGACTGGGTGAAGCTTGTCTAGCTTGGTCGAAATCACGTAAGTTTGATGAAACCTGGGCCCAGAAACATGCCGAGCTGATTGAGGTTTGTTTGGAATAATTCAACAAGCTATTCAAAATGGGTACATTAAATGGATATTTATTTTGAGTAGGCGGTTGGAAGCATTGTTCTTTCATTTCCTCGAAACGCACTAGAGACCTTCGGATCTGAGCAGACTCGTGAGGCAGTTTGTCGATATATCGCTTGCCTTTCACAAGCCAATTGGCCTTTATCCGAAGAGATGATACTTCAATGGAGGAGTATTGTGAATACATCATTGGAAAGGAAGGAGGAATGGTTGCAAGAGGAAGCAGCAAAGGCTTCGAAAAGTCTTGTGGCTTGCTACGGATTAACTACCAGTGATTTGAAGATATATCCTTACCCCTTGAATTACTTTGAAGTCCATCTCTACTGTTTCTTAAAAGCTCCTTAACGCAAAATCTTTACGATGATCGCCAAGATCGAGCCCACTGCGAATGCTTTAGGGCGTAGAGGATACTCTCTAGCCCTTGGATCGCTTGATTACGTCAAAATGAAGGATAGCTTTGAAGAGGTTTGTGGAGCACTTATCGAAGTGACCAAAATCCAAGAGAACTCTGCCTCGAATGATACTGAGGCCAGGAGGAACGCTGTTTTGGCATTGACAAATATAATCAATGAACTTGGACTTGACTTAAAACAAGGTACGAGATTAACACAATTAAGAATACCGGGATACTTCGTAATAACATAACACAACCAACGATCGAATAGTGATCAACCAGGAATGGTTCAACAATATCACGTCTGCCTTTCTGAATGGTCTCGAAGACTATAGTGTGGATTCGCGTGGTGATATTGGGTCCTGGGTGCGTGAAGCCTCAATGAAAGGGTTGAGGGCGCTCGCATCGCTAGTTTCTCTTTCAGATAAATCATCCGAGTCGTATATTACACCAGCGATATCTATCAACATCATATCAGGCTTGTTGAAGCAATGTGTGGAGCGAATCGATCGAATCCGCGCCTGCGCTGGTGAATGTCTACAATGTCTGTTGTATGGCGGTAAAGTGTCCGAAGTTACCGTCCCTGGTATTTCCTACATTGTTCACAGAGAGATTATGGAGAAAGCTATTCCAAAAGAAACTAAGCTCAATTGGTATTCTGCAATGACTATCTATCCAAGAATGGTTCAGGTGTTGATGATTCCAGAATATCATCTTGATTTACTCACTGGTTTCATAGTAAGCGCTGGTGGCTTAACTGAGTCTCTGGTACGTTTTCAATGAAACTAAATTAACCTTCTTTCGAATGAAAACTAATTGTGCTCAGGTTCGACACTCTAGCTCCTCGTTGGTGGAGTTCATCAGCGGACTTCCTGTAGACGGAGATTCAGAGCAGCTCACGCTCCAAAAAATTAGTGCTTCACTTGTCGCGATTATGGACCGATATGCCAAACAAGACCGAGTGATTGTTCCACTTTTGGAGGTTCTTGATATGCTTTTTGAAAGGGAAACGCTACAACAGCTGGAGGATTATTCTAATAACAAGTATACCACTGACACTTCTTTTTGTTACGGCTCGTGCCTAACCTGTCTACCTCAGTAGCTTCTTGGGAGTGTATGAAAGAGTTAGAAAAGAGGCATTTAAGTGTAGAGATATCAGAAAGCTTAATGCCGTCATTAAAGTGTAAGTACAAAGGTTTGTTTGTGTGGAAGTATGCAACTAACAGATTTTTAGATTGACTGGTCTTTCAAGCTTGCATGGGTCCGTTCGAGTACGCGCTTTGCAGCAACTCCTTGGCTATTTAATTCACCCATTCCCCAAGGTAAGTCACATCATCCACTGCGTCGAGAATCCTCATGAATTTGACGTATTGGACCTTATATGCGTAGATTCGACGATTAGCATCAGATCAATTGTACCTTATG